>CAXIUP010000135.1:737669-1001571 GCA_964035015.1 Corallium rubrum
ATCCTTTCAACATTTCAAGGACCCAAAATACTTTAGTTGGGTCGTCAAAGCCAGCAAGTCGATGACAATAACCAAGAGCAGACACATATGTATTAGTTGTAGAGGGCGCGTAATTATGTTGAAACATATAGGCTATAAATAGTCCTAAATGCGAAGACGGTATAGGAAGATGAACGACAGCCGATTGAAAAACATTTTGAGAAAATTGGCTATAAAGTTTCCAAGCCCGGCGATAAGTAGGGATTGATGATGGCTGGAAACTAGATTTTAAGAGTTGGGATGTTATAGTGGACAATTCTGTGGCAACAGATGGTCTGGTATAACTGTTGGTGACATGTGTACCCCCACCGGCGCTAGCTGTTTGAACTTCGAAACCTGAAACATGTTGCAGAGCAGTTGCCACAGGCCCCTGTGTAGTGGCATCTGCTCGTACAACCATACCCACTGAAACCAGAGGAATTTCTCTACTTTCAGTGGTCGACGTAGATGAAACTGGATGTGTAGCAGCATTCAGCGACGCGAGGACAGCCCGCGAAACCGCCGTTACAATACGCTGGACAGTCGAATCGGACAGGGCGGCATCTGAATGAGCAGCACTCGCGATTGTAGAACCTACGTTGTCGTCAGGCAAGGGAACAGTAGGGACTGAAGTAACACGTCCGCTTTGTCGCTGTCGCGAAGATGCTGGCCGTACATTAGTAGGTTGCGCTCTACGCTGAGATAGAGTGTTTCTACGGGTGGCAGGCATGGTTCTGAAAGAAAAAACTAAACCAAAACGGAGACAGGCAAGGCAAGTGAGTAATCATAATTTTCACATAGACATAGTAATCATAATGTTCACATAGACATAGCGACAAACACATAACACAGAAACTGAACAAAGCAGCAGGATAATCATGGCATACAACGATGGTAGCTGCATATTGAGAATCCCTTATAAATGCTGCAAAATATCTATATACAAAGTGGGCAATCTGAAAACAACATATAACCGCACCATCCCAACAATATATTGATTTCAATGTGGGCATCCGAAAACATTTGAAACGTCCTATCCCATTTAGGCATACATAGTCTCTAACACAAGAACAGTGGCAAAATAGACCATCGCATAAACACTGAATGTATTGCGCGACAGTTTAAGACAAACAACTAGTGAATGCAGCCACGAATGCATGAATAAGTCTTGTGCAGAAAAAATGCAATGTATTGAAATCTCAATGTGGGCATCTGAAAACAGTTATGTTGCTCTAGCCCATAACAAACAAGACAAGCACAGACATCGCCACAATTATGTAGGCATGGGAAATACACAATATTCACATAACGTTATAAATTAGCATTTTTCTGTAACAGATTATCAAGATCATTCGCTAATGCACAAAACAAGGGTAACACATTGCCTCTGTATATCAACGCTAAAATCACAATTGTCGCGACTGCTTGAAAGCAAGAACTTCCTCCTTCAAGTTTGATAAGCCGAATGATGCACGACTTCATGGCGTCACGCAATTTAACACGAAATCAAATAAGTATAATAATTCTATATATACGGAGGAAGATGAATAAAAACCATAATATATCGACTGGGAAAGTACGTCAAAACATGGCAAGCAAGACATGTATAAACAAAATAACAAAATATCACATGATAACAAATTAGTGAAAGAGGTAAGGGCAAGGGTTTAAATACCTAACATTTGTAGCCCCTTAAGGATTGCACCGCGATAACTTCTGTACAGGCAATATTGGCCTTCCATATTACAATGCACGCCATCATGGCACAGCAGAACACGGTCTGTCCTAAAAAATTCCCGGTGCTCCCACAGAAAAACGCTGGGTTCGTCCGAAAGCACGACAGACAAATATTTGCGCAGAATATCTGCTTTTGCGTTAAAGCCAGTGTCTGGTGCCTGAGAATGAGGGAGATACCTATTGATAACCTGACATACACCAACAACGCGTACCGCGTAGTGCTGGCGTAGAAATTGCGCCAGGTCATCGATATCCGAGCCAACAACTTCGGGAGCTAAATGGCTCAGATCGTTTGTCCCAATTTCCAATATGACAACGTCGGGTCTAAATTGCTGCACAAACTGCAAATCGAACTTGATCAGTTTGTCGACAGTGCGGCCACCCGTGCCCCGAAGAGCAATATACCCAGACTCGGGAAGGTGAAAATTTTGGCTCGCACGAGGATCAAAATTCCATTCCAAATCTGTCCGCAAACGGCGAACAAAAGAGTGGCCAAGAATAAGAATTGTAGGAACTGAACCCGACATAGTAAATAAAGTATAATAAAGATAATGAATAAGAAATAATTTAGCAATATACCTTTTAAACAAAGATTTGCTTGAAGCTTTTGCTTGATCTGTAGAAGCCGACGTGCAGTAGGGAATGAACCGATCACACATATTACAGCTTTCATATAACCGCCAATTCCTATCCCGTTTTCCCGCGCATTGCGCTCATGTGACTACCAATATTCCCGCCATTTCTTTCACGTGACAAATATTCCCGCCATTGCACTCATGTGGCCACAAATATTCTCGCGCAAATAATCATGTAAAGAATAATCTAATTAGCTAATTTACAAACGGGAAGCAATAAAATCTTTATTGGTATGCCAATAATTCCTTTAAAAATTGTTTATATAAAAAATTAAATTACTGTTTACCTTTGAAATTGGAGTTACGTCTAGATTGTTTTGCAAAGGTCTCGCATAGCCAATTGCTTGGCCAAGGGTCTCTTTCAAATAAGGGACGCTGTATCCCAAAGGTGGAATTGGGATTAATTCTAGCGTACGCCGGGTACCACCAGCTGATCGTAGTATTTCAAAGGCCCCGTCTACTTCTTTAAGCTTCGGGTACTCTGCTTCAAGTACAGATTTCACATGAAGCCACAAGCCTTTTTTATCAGCAAAGACTATCTTTTTTCCCCCAAGTCCCAAACTCGTTAACCGTCCTTTCTGATCTCTTGACGGAATTGTTTCTTGATCTTTCTCTGCCACACATACAAATTGGTGAGTCCAAGATTCTTTTATTTTATACAGTTTCCAACGGGAAGAAGACGAAGCAGGTCTACTAGGCCTGTTTCGAAAAACAGGAAACAATTTAGGTAACTCAGTCAGTGTTGGAAGGTGCAGGCCTTGAAAGTGAAACTGAATCAGTTGTTGAAACTCCAGAATTTGGGCTGACACTGTTCACTGATGATTCGTTATCTTGGTGTAATGTATTCGTTAGAATATTAACAGCTTGATTAATCAAGTGCATTGCCCTGTCCCTTTTCTCGTTCGATTCCGCCATGTTTGATATCGTTCATTACATGTTTGGCTATACGAAGTACTCAAGTCGACGGCTTGAGGTGTGCACTGTGCAGTCAGCTTGAGGTGTGCAGTCGACGGCTTGAGGTGTGCACTGTGCAGTGCAGTCAGCTTAGTCGGCTTGAGGCGTGCAGAGCATTGCACTAGAATTGCAAGGTCGTGGGTTCAATTCCTGCCAGAAGGCCTGTGTAGTTGCATTTTTCGCAACTGGTCCCGGTTTGGTCTTATAACGTATATATTCTACGCTCGAATTTTCCTTCACCATAAATCCCTAGAACATGCTATGTAATCGAGTGAAATGCCCAATATTACTTATAATTTGTATTATGTATTATAACACATAGGTGGCCGCTATTATGATTTGGCCATGTTCGGTATTTCACTTTTTTATGAAAACTAAGATATTTGGTCGGATAAAGTGTACGTATGTTGTAGCCAGATGAATTATCTTTGTTCCAGTATATTTTAAGCTACTACCACTGGTTTATTTCTCGATAAAACATTGTTATAAGACAGACTATAATTTGTATTATATGTCTTATGTATTATAACACATAGCGGCCGCTATTATTGATTTGGCCATGTTCGGTATTTCCCTTAACTTGTGGCAGTTCTCGTATGCTAACTCAATCTAATACCTATGAATCTTAAGCCTAAAAATATACTACTCATTGACGACTATTAAACTTTTCCTAGCCTGCGCTGCAAATCTCGTCAAAGATGCTTGCGGCTAATGAGTAATTCTATCTCGGTCAAGTGTCAACTGATAAACCATTTTGGCGCCTGCACTTAAGCATTTGAATATTGTGCGTAAAGCCGTTGATACGGAAATACGATAATTGCGCATTGGTTCTCTTGAGTAGAGATTCAATGATTGAACCTGTTTAAGAAAGAAGGAGAAGTGCGCTTGTACTTGCATTTAAAGCTATAGCTCTCAGCTGCTCTCAGTTTGCTGACATGGCATTTACAAAGAAGCAATAAGCTAGCAACGACCGGATAATCGGTGCCATGAGAGGTAAGGTTAGTTACAGTGCTTGCTTATAATCTGTATTACTCGCTTTTTTCGTAGTCCTATTACTCCTACATATTACCATTTTGTGTAAATTATTCTAATTGGCATCGCGTGTATTTACGTTAAACTGCTGCTACTCCATTGAAGTTGACAAACAGTCTATACTGGGCGAGACCCGCAACTCGGGCTTTGATATACTTGTTTACTATGCTCCGCCGTTTAAGCGGCAAGTAAACCGAAGGTATTAGCGGGTTCGAATCGAATCCGCCAGATGACCAGATTGAGATTAATAGTTTTCTCTATACTTGCCTTTTAAATATCCAACATATATTTTATTAGTACGAAAGAACATTTTGTAGTTGTTATCCCAGAATCACTGTTGAGCCTTATCAAACGAGAACACAAGTCATTGCAAGTTGGCGGTCACGCCATCTCAGCCAGCCGCTCTGAATGATTTCCCGAAAATATTATGTACCGTGTCAAAGTTAAAACTTGTTTAAAACACTCATGAAACCTTTATTTTGTTAATTTGGGTGTCTGAACGACCGCCACAGAAATTTGTGACTGCTAACTTGCGATGACTTGCGTTCTCGTTACCGAGTTTTCCATTTTGTCTTTTGTTTACATGAGGTCGGCCTTGAAATTATATAGACTTGGTGACTGCCAGAGAAGAATTTGACACTAATCTCATTTACACAACAGAGGTGAAAGTGCTTCAGTTCAGTAACAGAGCGACTTGAGATTGAGACTAGGCCGGCGTGAACTGAAACTGAATCTCAGGCCGGACTCATGAAAACGATCAACAGTAAAAACACTACAACCGACCAAAAGTCAAACACCATTTAGATCAGTGCAAACACCCCCTAACTACATGTATCCGCGGTCACAGTGGTTCTAGTGTAAATCATTACTCGGGCTAACTGTGGTAGCCGAGTCTAGGTTTCGCGATTCTCCATATTATTTTTATTTTTTTGCGACGCGTTATTAGTCCTCTGGCGGCCACTGGCGATATTGACCAATAAGCTTTGCGAAACTGAGGCATGTGACTATATCTAAAGTGTTCTGATCTGTCAATGAGACGGCGGACCTTTAGTATGGCTACGTCTATGACATCTTTGTCTGACTACGTGTTCTCCGAAAGAAACAAGGAATCAATTTCTCGGCGATACTAGACATTGTAATGATTGTAAGACTTATGGCCTTTTACCAAAACTCGCCAGGATCTGTTGAAGTAAAGGTAAGCTGTTTCGTTATTTCCATTGGTACAGTACGTAAGCTTATTTAGATAGCCGTTGTCTAAATTTAGTTTATAGAACAAAGTTTTTATACCATGTTTAAACGATTTTGTTTGAGCAGTTTGAAATCGGTTATCCGTGTATGAATTAAACATTTTGAAAACTTGTTGAACACAATTAACTTAAGCTCATTTGGATAACCATAGTCACATAGACATGGATACATGTAAACAAATCTCTTAAAAATTGACATTGTGATTACTATACTGGTATAGCTTCATGGATTTGTTCATGTAATGACTCATGTAATCACTCAAGATTTTGAGCCTTGGACCCTTAGGGTTGTCCACATTATGTCAACATGATTTTGAGCATAATAGTGAGGCAAAAGTATAGTTCCACTCTTTGTGTTCTTGAAAAAACTTTTGACAAAACTATATTAAAGATGGATTCCCACACAAGACACCAGTCTAGGGACCAAGGACCCAAGGCGCAGCACTTTCTCGATACATAATATGCACAATGCAAACCGTAACCCATAACCATTTTGGTTGTGCATGTACTGTATCAAGAAAGAGCCCTAGGCACCTCATTTTAAGACCATTCCTGGTTACAATGACTTCCAGACATACATTGCTTCCAGTATAATGTATATCCAGTTCTAGATGACTACTGGTACAAGTTTTAATGCTTCAGTGTCAGCTGCCTCCTGTGTTTACTGTCATCTACTAATTCATTTTACCTGTCTTTATGCTAATCATAATGGAGCATAATAGATAGTGATGCTACAGTATTTGAGCAAGGTTTAAAACACATGTTCTCTTTAGTTCATCCACCTGATATTTATTGAAATTCCACTTTTATACCCCAGGCTAAATTACTGTAACTGTCACAAACCCATACCCAGGGTCTTTATTACTTGCCTTTTATGTACCTAACATTTAGAATTAGTGCCGGGCAATCCCTTTTATCTGCCACCATCATCAACTTTGGCTGATACTCATGAAAATCTTGGACCATGGCTCTATTTTCTCTTATACGGTACTTTTTTGGCTAATTTTTGTTTTATAATCTGTAGATCCAGGCCCAGAGCCAGGTTTGGACGATCACTACCTGTCATGATCAGTGCTGGTAAAATCTGATGTTTCTGATATACACTGTATTTCTGGAAGATAAATCTAAAAACCTGGAAGTTAAATTTACTGTCGCAGCTGTCAGCATGTACACAGAATGTTGGTGGAGTCACATTGTTATCATACATGTACTGTATATCAATACTATAGAACAATCATGCTGTCCTTTCATTGAACATTGTCTACACTGATGGTCTGCAAACTATGGTCACAACCCAAAAGCAGGGTACAAAACATTTTCACAGGATTTTGTCAGAAGTCGAACGACTTAGTTTTTCAGCATTTGCCGACAAACATTGGTCAAGTTAACCCAGTTGTCTGTTACCCAATGTTAGTAGACATGAAATCCCTAAATGCAAAAGTATTTTTTGTTCGCTACTTTCACAAGTTCATGTAATTATAGTAAATGGTTACATATGTACAACAAATAATGTACTAAATTTATCATGAAATCAATCAATCAGCCTAAACGTTTGTGGACTGTTGGTCTACTCATACAAATAGCTCAGCAAAAACAATTTCAACAACTTTCTAATCACTAATTAATGCTGTAATTACTAGTTAATGCTTACGACGTCAATAAGTTTTTGGAAATCAATGTTTAAAATGTTCTTCATCCCGATCTGTAACATACTCTCTTCTAAACCTTACTGCTACTGACCTTAATCACTTAATCTATTGTATTTATTTACATGATTATCCTGAATTGTGAAGTGGTCTAGAATTCCAGATAATCCTGAATATTAAAGAAAATGAAACCCAACCCTGACCCCCACCTCACAGTAACCCTAAATGTAACCACAATCCCCCAGGGAGAAAGTTCCACCACTCAGACCCTGACCACAACACCCCTACTGTTTTTTGTTATATGCTTTTAGTTTAACATCCCACATGTGGGACAGAGAAGTCCTCTAGGCATCAGGATCATCCTGAATTCTAGACACTTTAAATTGACAATTCAGGATAGTCCTGCACCACATTCAGCGTTCGATCTGATCTTCCTCAGCCCACTCCCACCTCTTTGCTCATGCGTTATAGAGACCTCTGCACTTTCCAGTAGCCCGAGTGCACACCTGACCCAGGTGTCTTGTTATTTTTATTTTTTTGCGACGCGTTATTAGTCCTCTGGCGGCCACTGGCGATATTGACCAATAAACTTTGCGAAACTGAGCCATGTGACCAACTGACCATATGCAAGTGCCTTCTTTATTTTCGACTGAGTGAGTGAGTGAGTGAGTGAGTGAGTGAGTGAGTGAGTGAGTGAGTGAGTGAGTGAGTGAGTGAGTGAGTGAGTGAGTGAGTGAGTGAGTGAGTGAGTGAGTGAGTGAGTGAGTGAGTGAGTGAGTGAGTGAGTGAGTGAGTGAGTGAGTGAGTGAGTGAGCTTTCTCGTCTCGGATGTGTTTTGTTTGTTCACAGACATAGTTATTGGGCAGTAATGTCGCTGGCAAGTATCTTGATATTATTATATACACTTACAATCGCACACGCCGTTCATTAAGTGAACTTGCAAGTGACACTTTCTAGGTAAACATGAAGCTGTGTAATAAGGCGAAGAGACTTGACATATTGAACGCTGTGGAAATAATACTTTCTTTCTTTGCTTTCCTGATGTCTGATCAATCGTCTCGGATGTGTTCTGTGTGTTCACAGACGTAGTTATTGGTCAGTAATGTCGGTGGCAAGTATCTTGATATTATATACACTTACAATCGCACACGCCGTTGATAGTTGTGTTGATATTTAATACCTGAAGAGACTCGACATATGAACGCTGTGTGCATGCGTGGAAATATGTCAATAAATACAGGCAATCGTGTTTTGTTATTGCAAATTGTGTTTTCTATCGGAGAGTTGGATTGCGTTTTGACCTTTGTCTGTGACCAATGTGTTTAATAGACTTTAGGCCTTAGCACTGCATAGCACTGTGATTTTGCAGTAGCCCGAGTGAACGCCTGACCAGGCGTCTTGTTGATATTCAATTGCGCATGTTTCACGACTTCGCGTGTTCTGTAATGATTTAATAGGATATACTTATGTTTAAATAAAAGTAAAAGAATTTTGATGAATTATTTAGGCCATTACAAGACCTTTCGAAACCTCTCTAGACCTTTCTAGACCTTTTTGTTCTAGCAGCGAAATGTCCTGAAAAGGTCTTTCGACCTGTCAAATTAGGATCACGGGCAAGACATTTACTTCAGGTGGTCTCTAGATCTTTTCCAGACAATTTTCTAGATCTTTTCAAGACTTTTTCTAGGTCTTTAAAAGGTCTTACATTTTCCTACGGGAATCATTACAGTAATGCCATTTGGCCACTTACCTAATTACAGTTGATGGAAGCATCAGATGATGAACATGCTAGAGACATCCTATTAGCTGATGAAGTAATGGACATCCTTCAAGTAATTGGCTACAAGGGAGTCCCTCACAGAGAAACTAAGTTATCTGTCCATACAATAATTCAGTAAGTACTGTCTGTACCGGAAAAAAAAATTCTTCCACATGCTATTTTGTAAATATTCTAACTAGAATCCCACTTACAGTAAAGCACCCCTGCGGTTGTGGGACCACTTGTTTCATTGTTTGTCTGGAAATACCTTCTGGTTATAATCCACCAAGATATACAACACCACTTGCCAAAAACACCTTACCAGTAGTTTGTGAATGGTGAGACAAGTAATAAAGCACCATGATTTCAGTTTGTCTAGTGTTATGTATTTTGAACCATGTTAATTTTTTTCTGTCCCAGTTATAAGTTCTTACAATTACAAGTCCCTCAAGATTGCAAGAGCATGAAAAATAGATCTATAATAGATGTAGCATGCCGATCGAACCATGAACCATTTTTTTAGTGGGAAATAAAGTCAAAATAATGATAGACACAGCTTGAAATGAACACACATTCACTCGGAAATGAGTATTTCCGTTTTGTTTCCATTTACTTTTCCGTTTACTGTTTCTTGCTTCAGAATTTAATTAATTTTAATAGATATTCCTTGGCCTTATTAAACCTAACCTTTAAATGTTGCCACAGACTAGTTTGTTTGCTTTACTGTAATTTTGGGGTGTTTTTCTTCTTTGTTGTAAAATGTTTTCTTGTGCTTGAAATTCGCACGTTCTGTCGAGAAATGGAGCACGCATGACAGCCTATCAGAAATCGCATATAAAATTTAGATGTTTAGTTCTTTCGGTTATAAATATGTCACAAAGCTGCAGGTTCAATCCCCATTTGGGGGATCTGGATTTTTTTCTGAGTTACAACTTGACTAGGAAATGAATTGAAAATTTTACATTTTCGTTTTATTATGATGATTTTAGATCCATGTGTATCAAAGACCAACTATCACTATTTATGCCATAGCTTATGCAATTAGAGGATGGCTTATGTTCCTGCAACATACTTCCATCTGCAAGAAGGCATCATCAGTTTTGGGAACCTATCAGACTGGGCATAAAAATCAGGTTACACCAGATGAATTTCTTGATCAACTTGTTGCCGATTTCAGCTCATCACAAATTCATAAGCAGAAAGAAATAGATGTGTTTAAATATTTCTGTGATTTTATAATGGCTCTGGAAGTTAATGATGGTATGTACTGTATATTTAATTCTTTCAATGCTATTACTGCTACAGAGCATGGTGTTTGTGTTATGAGCATATACATACTGTATAATACTTCTCAGTTCTCTTCTGCACCAGCTCCGCCATAAATTATGATATCACACACATTTCTTAGTGTTATTTTACAACTACTTTGTTACTGGCAAACACTGCTGTCGACAATAGACACCTGTGTTTATAATTAAGAAATGGGTGCTCTGGCCTCAGTGTTTAGATCACGTGATGCAAACAACTTAGTGCGTTTGACAGAATTAACATTTCGTGTATATTTAGTTGTATGTTAATGTATTAATATAAACACTTGCATAGTTGCATGCAGCTCAGACTCATAAACATTTGCATTAATCATAATTCCCAATTCCATAATTATGTGTTTGCTAGGTGGGCATTTTCTAATTCTTAGATAAAAACGAAAATAAGGTGACCACAGCACACATTCTGATTGGCTGTGCATTTTACTTTTGTAACTTGTAAGAATATGAGGATCATGAGTAGCGTACTGAGATTAACATACATAGAATGGTATCAGCTGGAAAAATTGAAAAAACGATCCAACTTTTAGTTTACAATTTTTTGCTAATTTTATAAACAGATACAATTACATGTTACTATTATTATACATACAGTACTACCGCTCGCGAGTAAGGTAACATCGACTCGCGAGTAGCGAGCGCGCGTCATAGCGAGTACTCGCTTCGGCTCGTTACGTTTTTCTTTTGATCAACGGGCCTTCGTAATGCCTTTTTATATAAAATGCCATGTATTTCGTTTTGGCTTTTTTTTCGCGAGGCAAACGATGACCTCATTCGCCGTTGCTTCGATAATTTTCGAAGCATAACGTAAACACTGCTCAAGACCAAGTGCCGATACAACGGTATAGTTAGTTCCCGCAAAACTTTATAACAAACGTTCATCTGGATACACACTAAATGCCAACTATGGAAATTATATTAATATGGATGTTTACACTGGAAGTAAAGTTTTGTGATTATTCGAAATCTATAATTTGGAAGCCGTGCATGTCAGCGACGGCGCGACCCCGTTAACGACAAGCTGTGCGTATTCTTTAACACATGGATGTATATTGAAATGCCGTGCCTTTAATAATTGTTTCTAGGTATCATATCATATAACTTGTCTTTGATTGCTCTGTCATTTCCATCAATTGAAGTCAAACTTAGATTGTTCATAGCGCGATAACAGTGCATATTAATATACTTCAATAACAGCCGTCGCCATCGGACGCTGAAATGTATTGAAATGCTGTCTAACGAAAGTTGTATAAGCCTTCGTCGTTTTAATTTATTTCGTAAAGTTGATTGCTCTGATTAGTTCTTTCATATAAATGTCCCGTAGTTTCCTGATCCTATAAGTTATACTGACTCGCAATGCTCGCGAGTAGCGAGTATTTGCCAATGTCTGTTTTCGCTATAAGTGCGAGTACTCGCGCGTAACGAGCCGAAGCGAGTACTCGCTATGACGCGCCAGTACGCGTGAGTACTCGCTACTCGCGAGTCGATGTTACCTTACTCGCGAGCGGTACTGTATTAAGTGTAAACTAAACTCACCTATTTTTTTGCATGGAGCTGTGTGTTTTATTTGTAACCTTCAAGTTAGTAGCTACAAATTAACCTTAATATTTTGCCTAATGTTTCATAATTATTTATAGGAGAACCAAACATGGACAGTTTTCTCAAGTGGATGACAGGCTGCAGCACAATCCCTCCACTTGGCTTACCCACAGCATTCAAAGTTGCATTCATTCATGGATGCAACAACAACTGCCAGTGTAGGCCTACAGTGTCCACCTGCTCTCTTCTCCTCAAGTTACCTTTGCACATCAACAGTGGAGATGAAATGGTAACTATGATGCATTCTGCAATGAACGACTCCATTGGATTTTGATTAGTTTAACTTTCCCCCTTATTCATTCATATGAACTGAAATTACTGTAGTTGTGTTTGTTAATTGAGTTATACATTCTGTTATGTTTTGCCATGCAGTACTGTGTTGCCCATTACCATTGTCTGTGAAAATAGTGCAGGCTCATCACATTGTTTATATTGTATGAACTAACAACACCCAAATGTTGCATACAGTAGGTAATTTCATATCCCTACAGTCTTTAGCAATTTTCAAATTTTATTATATAGTTTTTGCAGATAAGCAGTATCAACATTACTGTTAGTGTAGTGTAGTTAATACATGTGATAACATGAAACAGAAATTGCAAAAGAAACATAAGAAAGAATGAAATAGAGCAAATCCCAGGTTAAAGTTGTTTTAATTTTTAAACAATTTACTGCATTGTCTGAACCCTTTCACTCTGGGTTTTACTTCTTTCAACTGTTTAGAGTTCTGACTGTCTAATGGTACCATGATATTGAAAGTGTTAAAATAATTTTTGCCCCATTCTTCACACTGTAGTTTTCTTTTTCCAATGGTGTACAATTACGTGTGGGTTAATTAAGCCCTTCCCCATTATTCCTCCCCTCCCTAATACAATATAATGGCTACATGTACAGTACACTGCCAAAACTGACTCATATACCTGTTGCAAGATTGATTAACTGTTGAAATAGTTGAAATGCTTCCTGCACATTAGTTGGCAAAAACAAGTTCTCATTGTCCATTGCATAATTAAAGTATTCTTCATATTCATTAATATCAGCTGGTAATGATGGCATATTATGACAGTACGTTTCCACTTCGGTAATTGTTTCATCCAATAACTCAACTTTGCAGTCCATCCTGTAAGACCTCTCAGGTAAATAGTACAGGATGTCAGGCACACCTGGTATGGTACCATGCCTTGATTGACGAATTCGATGTGTATTCCAGTGTTCCACAACCTCATCCAAATCCTTTTGAAGCAGAGAACTAAAGCAGAACCATAAGCATTCCATGTGCATCTCATTTCCAATATCTAACATACTAGATTCACTCATGTCCTTAAATAAATTAATCAACCAATCAGTTCTTCCACTTCTGAAAAAGGACCACCAACCTCAATTCTTTGGTTGGATGGTGATGATCCATACTTGTGAGCTTGAAGGCCAGCAAACTGATCATCTCCATCTTGTCTCAGAAAACTTTGTGCAGTGGCTACAGTACCATTTTCAGTTCCACAATCAGTTCGTACAATAATAGGGCAGCCTTGAATTTTCTTGACATAATCAATATAGAACCTGGCCACAATGCTTGGATTGTGGTTAGATGTTGTTACTTTAAGCCAGATAATCTTTTGACTAAATCCATCTATTGCACCATGTATTGGGAATCCAAATGGCTTGATTTTATCACAACCTCAAAAAATAAATATGGACATACAGTACAAGGTCAATTAGTCGATGGATGCTAGATGCCCAGATTAAGGGTAAGTGCTATTGTCAATGTTAGACAGTTAAACTATACATGCAATGCCAGCGTTGAATCCGTAGCATTGGCCCTGGCCCCCAAGATCGACACTAGTACTAAGTGCCTAAAGTGAAGCAGAGTATAATTCATTAATCAATTCTTGCTGTAACCATTCCTGCCCCCCCCCCCCCCCCCCAGGCAACCCCAGGGACAATGCAGAAATTCAAATTCCGGGGGTGGGGAAATGTTTTATTAATTTTGCCCCAGGGGTATAGGGTGGGAATGCAAGGAGGGGTGGGAGTCTGGTAACTAAAGTATTCCATATTCAAAATGGTGACGGATTCATTGAAAATTTTTGCAAAGGTGCTGAAACAGTGATAAAACTAAAGGCTCAAAGGAAGTAGCAACAAAACTGAGCCACTGTTTAAGTTAATTTACATTTGATGTTAAAATGTGTTTAATTATACATTTGTTTGATGTGTTTTAGTTTTTCAACCTTGCTCCGGGAATTTGTAATTTTTTATGAAGCTCATCGCAAATTCCCCACCCCCGGGACTTTAAAATTTGACAATTCCCCACCCCGGGGTATTGCCAGGGGGGGATGGTTACAGGAAGAATTTACCATGCATAACACACCAAAAATGACGTGCAATTTAGATTGAGAGCTAGATATGAACATTGGAATATATCATTTTCTTTAAAAACCACTGAGAGTGATCTTCATTTGAAAAGTTACTAAACAAGTCAATATTGTAGTAAAACGTGTGTATTGTTGTTGGGTGTTTATGACTGCTATTAAACTACACTCGTCTCAAAATATTTTTTGAACAATAGCATACATTTATGAAGGTTCAGTTTTAACTAATCTTACTTACCATCGATATGCCAACGAAAATTTGGGCCATAGTTGAAGTACGTCCTCCGTCTCAGTCTTTGTTCCCTTCTCCGCATTGCAGCTTCCGGATTTAGCTCGTGGAGGATACGTTCTACTATTCTTCTTGGAACATGGACATGGTACTTGATTCGCAGAGCGCGCCATATTGCTCTATAACCATGTAGTTCACCAGGTCCGCTGCTTTCAACTTCAATAAGATTTCGAACCGTTTGCTCGTCAAACTGTAACTGATGTTTTCTTAGACCGTATTCTCGTAATCTCCGTTTAAGAGTGCCTAAAATCATACTTATGTCATGGTGAATAGCCAAGAAATCTAAAATTACTTTATTTTCATATCCACAATGAAAATAATACTCTATCATTTCTTGCTCGATATCCCAATCGCCTTCTTGGAGTTCTTGCCCTTCTTCGTCCACCATTTTGAATATAGCAGACTGCTGCTCTACCGCTACCCCCTGGAAGCGTCAGAACAACTGGCGCTTCCGGGGGGGAGTGATGGAGCATCTGCGAATCTACTTCACCAACACTGCCAAACGTTTGCGCATGTTTGCAGCAACTCTTTAATATTTGCAGCAACTCTTTATTATGCAGCAACGCTCTATTATTTGCAGAAACTCTTTATTATTTGCAGCAATTCTTTATTATTTGCAGCAACTATTTATTATTTGCAGCAACTCTTTATTATTTGCAGCAACTCTAAATTATTTGCAGCAACTCTTTATTATTTGCAGCAACTCTTTATTATTTGCAGCAACGCTTTATTATTTGCAGCAACTCTTTATTATTTGCAGCAACTCTTTATTATTTTAGTGTGACCCTTCTGGGCCACCGTACTAAAGTATTATTATCGAAAATTTTTCTAAACTTAATCTGCATATGGCATAAAATGTTAAAAGGTTCGAGAAGCAAATAATTATGGCTATGTTACCTCAATAGAACAAGTCTTGCCTGTTATGAAACAGTATCAGCTGAAAACCAGAACAAGATTTGCTTGTTTTAAATCGGACAAGAAGTTTCGAAGTAGAGCTGAGATAACTTTCATATTAGAATATTTCTCGAAACATTTACGAAAAGTTAATCATGCGTTGATGGTTTTACAACTAAAGACGTAAAAATTCAGTGAACGCGCATATATAAAACATTTAAATGTTTAATTCCATCTATTTAGCTTACGCTCACAATGATTCCTTAAGCCTACTTTCCAGTGAAGAAAATGTTCCGCACCATAGCAAGAGACAGGAAAGTTTCCTTTCTGTTAAAGTCATTAATTCGGACCGACTTGATTTCTGCATCTTTTATAATACCATATCCATAAATAAAGTTTACACCGTGACTGTGAGTTCCGACACCGCATCTTTAGGTTCGATGGCTATAGCTCCGATATTGACATAACGCGTGCCAAATAGTTTACTTTGAACTTAGTGCTTGTCGAATCTTTTCGACAACCAGCACAAGGGCCGACATTATTTAGTATTTCGAGTTTTTCGGCAAAAGGTTAGAAAAAAAACTTAACTGGCGTGGAAAATTTATTCATACTGATGTTTCTTGTCTGAAAGATGCATTGTCGTTGACATTCTCTATCTTTTCGTCTCTCTCTCTCTCAAATGATATTTGACAGAACCTAGTCTGATTCAAAGCAAAAAACGAATTCTTCAGATTGAGCAACGTAAATTCAACCACGGTCGTAAGTTCGTCAGTTCGGTAACAGCATTAATATTTCTGTGTCAGTTTTCGCAAGTGTTTATGCTACGATGTCTCGATCGATGATCTATTAAAGACTAACTAAGTGATAATGAGTGAGTGAGTGAGTGAGTGAGTGAGTGAGTGAGTGAGTGAGTGAGTGAGTGAGTGAGTGAGTGAGTGAGTGAGTGAGTGAGTGAGTGAGTGAGTGAGTGAGTGAGTGAGTGAGTGAGTGAGTGAGTGAGTGAGTGAGTGAGTGAGTGAGTGAGTGAGTGAGTGAGTGAGTGAGTGAGTGAGTGAGTGAGTGAGTGAGTGAGTGAGTGAGTGAGTGAGTGAGTGAGTGAGTGAGTGAGTGAGTGAGTGAGTGAGTGAGTGAGTGAGTGAGTGAGTGAGTGAGTGAGTGAGTGAGTGAGTGAGTGAGTGAGTGAGTGAGTGAGTGAAATCTTTATTGCCTCCAAATATGAAGAGTATACAAAACTGAGCATAAAAAAAGAAAGAAAAAAAAACAACAACAAAACAAAACTAAACTATATACATGGCAATTTGTAAAATAATCTAATAACGTCTAGTTATTTTTGAACGGGTCGAAAGTCGAGTTTTGTACACAGTACGAGATATATGTAGCACACTGCAAACCGAATTCTTTTGTTAAGCTGTTTCTATCAATTGTACTAAAAACTGAATGATTTCCCAGTAAGGTCTTAATAAAACTGTGATCATCTAAAGAATTGAAAATGTGGCTAATGGAAATAGGGAGATGATCTGTAATCCACAACCACCAATTCTCTCTAGCATGTTCAGTCTTCCTGCAAAATAGCAATGCATGATGGATTGGATTCGTGAAATTGTTTCCACAAGCTGAGCAGGTTGCCGCAAGAGTTCCGGCATTTCCAAATCTGTCGTTCTTTACTGTAAGCGAGCCACAAAGTAATCATATCACATCTGTTATTTTCTTTGAATGTGATGGTGAATAATACCACAATTCATACCACTTGCTAGTTCCAATTAGAGGATGACAGGGAAGGAAAAATTTCAGTTCTGATTTCTTGTTTATTTTGTCGACCCAATCGTTTTGATCTTTACCATAAACTGCGCTCTTTACAATATCCTTCCATCTACGCTTAGAAGGAAAATTTCCATTTATCAAGAAATCAGCAATGTAATCAAAAAGATCAAATTCTTGTACAATTTTGATAATGTCTGGGATGAAACCTGTCATTGCGTTGTTATTCCATTTCCATTTTATTAGCCGACGCATGAAGAGCTTTCTATAGGCCAAAGAAGAATCTGAATTAATTATTCTACCTAAGAGATATAATTTCCTTTTACAAATTTCAGCTTTTATACTGTGTAGACCTAAAAGGCCCCTCGCTGCCGAACCAGATGAGCCAGGAATTAAAGACTGAACAGCTCTGCAAAAGACATTTAACACTTTTTCTAGATCCTTAAATTGTTGAGCTTTTAGATACCAGAGTTCACAACCATACAGCATGTGTGGTAGCGCTATCACCTTCCATAAACGAGCGGAAACCTTAGGATTTAACCCGCCAGAACGACAGCCAATGCTAGCCAGCCTGGAGATGACCTCGAACCCTTTATGTATCGATTCCTGTACTGGTTCTTTGCAATTAGAATCAATGTGCCATATTTTCCCTAAGTTTTTCCAAACTTCCTTTTCATTTAATAGGACATCACCTAGAGACCAGATCCTTGCTGAAGCAGAGTTTACTGTTTTTTCTCCAAATACCAAGATGACTGTTTTCTTGATGTTAAATACAATTCTCCACTTTGTGGCGTAGTCGTGTAAACAGCTAAGAAGTCGGTCCAGACCGGTCTTGAGTCTTGATAAAACAGTTAGATCGTCAGCAAACATGGGTGCGCCGTAAAATGTGTAATACAGGAATACTCCCCAGCATTTATTTTCCAAACCACTGATCAAATCGTTTATATAGACCAAGAACAGCCAAGGAGAGAGAATCCCACCTTGGCGTGTTCCTTGCAATAGGTTGTAAGTCCTAGAATGCGTACCGTTAATGTAAACGAACTCTTTCATGTTCAAATACCAATTGCTGATGATACGCCAACATTTCCCTTTAATTTTTGCATCATGATAAAGTTTGTATAACATCGCATCGATCCACATTTGGTCGAAAGCTTTGCTGATATCTACGAAACAGGCATGCACGCGGTCACCCTGTTCGCAGCAGTTCTTTATAGTTTCGTCGATCATAAAAGCCGTAGTTAATGCGTCTTGCCCCTTTTGGTATGCTCCTTGAAGAAAGTGAATGGGTGTGCTTGGTCGCATTTGAATTCTGTTGAGAATAAGCCTTTGTAAAATTTTATCAAAAACTGGGAGAAGGCTTATGCCTCTATGTTCATCGAAACCTCTTGCTTGCTTTTTGCGTCCCTTCGGTATTGGAATTTTAATTGCAATTTTAAAGCTTTCTGGAATCTGTTCTTCCGTCATGATTGCATTAAAAAGCAGCAGCATGTGGTATTGCAGAGTGTCACCTCCCCATTTTACATGTTCGTAACAAATTCCATCCGAACCAGGTGTTTTGCCGTTCGGTAGAGTTCTGATGACATGTTTTAACTCAGACATCAATATTGGTGTGTCAAGGATGTCGTCATAGTCGTTTTGGCGCTCAGCAATCGCGTATACTTCGCGTGTAACATCAGCATCAGCATCTGCGCCTGGTGTATGAAGCTTTTCAAAGTAGTCGGCCCATTTTTCGGCGATATTCCGTGGTTTATCAATAATTTGACCATCAACTTCGAGAATCGGTACACTTTGTTTATGTCGTTTCCGTAAGTTAATTAATGACCAGAATCTATCGTAATTTTGTTCGTCAGCACTTGCAAGTTCTTCATATTCTTTCGCCGCAAACTCCGCCGCGCAACATCTCTGCTCCTTCCTAAACAGGCGTTTTGCCTCCTTGTAATCAGCGAACGTTGGGTGATCTCGTCCTCTTGGTTTACCTGCGTTTAACCATAACTTGTACTTCTCAGAGACCATTTTCTTTAAAACAGTTAGGTTATTATTCCAGTAAGGCTTGATGTAGCTCTTATATCTAATGCGAGGCAACGTCTTACTAGCAATGTCAAGACTTTTTAAGATGAATTGGAAATATTCTTCAGTACTGACGATTTCACCATCAGATTCTTGTGTAGAGTTAAGTTCCCTGTTGAGATAGCATTGAAACCTCTCGAAATGTATGTTGGTGCATTTCTTCCAAACGATTCTCGAACGTGTTTCGTTTTCAGCTACTCCCGATAAGTCAGAACCACAAGAGAATTGAATGGTAGCTTGCACTGGAAGATGGTGCGTCACATTATGTGGATGTATACCAATAACTTCAGAGCGTACCATTAGTCGTAAGAGGCTACTATTGAGACAGATGTAATCGACGGTAGTGTGTGCACTGGACGACTCATAAGTATAAGATGGTCCAAGACAACTGGGTAGTAAATTGATTGCGGTCAGATCTAATTTCTGTAGTAATTCTTTGACATATCGCCCTCTTGTATTTTCTCTGCACGAGTATCTCGTCCCGGAGACATGGGCATTAAAATCACCGAGAATAATTAAATCATCATCACCGCGCTCTCTCAAACAGAATAATTCTAAGGCATCTAATGCATCTTTAAATTCAGTAATGGAACGATTGGTGGAAGGCAAGTATACACTGCATATCATAGTCCACCGAGAGGGTCCTAGTTTGGTTTTAATGGCAATAAATCTGTCTGTTGCAAACAGCTTCCTAACTTTTAATTCTTTTCTCCATAATAAACCCACACCACCTTGACCACGCTTCCACCTGCGCAGATCATCATTTAAGTATGAACTGGATGCATAATAACAAAAATTTTCGTCTAGACCGTCTAAAAAACTAAGATCATCATTGTAGAGCCAGTGTTCTGATATTGCCAAGATGTCGGTACTCTTAAGTAAATTTCTCGCATAAACGTAATTTCCATATATACCAGAACAATTCCAGCAAGTAACATTTAAGCAAGTCATTTCTTCTCTTTGTCAAATACCTTCTGTTTTTCAGACCACTTTGATACGGATAACCACTGTCTAACATAGACATTCATTGGCCAAAATTCTTTATTCATGACTCTTGAAAAATCCTTTATAAGCACATTTATTTTCACCGAAATTGTCCCTTTCCTTTTACTTGTCATAAGGCGCACGACTGAAGGATCAACAGCTCTATCTCTCATGTACTTTCTTATTACTTCAGCACCAACTCCCTCTTTTACGCCGCCAAGATAGATTCTTCTTGTATAATTTCTCTCAACTCCAATGAATTCGGCTTCGGGGTCGCCTTCTTGCTCTTTCTCTTTTAGGCCGTCACCAATCTTGGTTTGACTTTCCGAATGATTATTGGTGTTTTGTCGAGTGTGGTCTGTAACGCCCGTTAACCGAGAACGAGTTCTAAATAAAGTAGAGGTGTCGTCTACCACGTCCTGCTCGTCTGTTTGATCTTTAGAGAACTCCAGACCATTCGCCACTGACGCCACGGTAGGCTGATTATCTCCAACAATTGTAGATATTTTCTCCGTTGCATTTGCATATGTCAAAATGGTCTTTGTGCCCGGTTTGCCCGCAAATTCCCCTGGGCATTCTAGGTCAATGATATTTCTTTGTGAAGACGATTGTTTTCTCGTTCTATCTACGCTTTTGCATAATTTCTGCTCAAGTTTATTCAAATTTTCCTGAAGCACGGCAAGTTGTATTTTATGACTTTCTAAATTGTCCGAAATATTCTCCCTATCAGATTTATAGTTCCCCTTGAAAACAGCCAGCTCCGATTCTAAGGAGCAGATCTTAGCGTGCTTTTCATTCAGATTTGATTTTAAATTGACCACTTCTTTCTCCAAAAACAATACTTTTTTATCAAAGTCTTCCTTGAGCTGGCAGAATTTGACGTCTAATTTCTCCAAGAGTGCCATAAGTTGTTTTCTCTCCTCTTGGCTAGATTCGTCGTTGGTACATCGATCTTGCGAATTCGACAACATGTCCATAAACGATGCCTCAGGTTGACATGATTTCGGAAACACCTCGTTTAACTCAGCCGTTGCTTCTCCTGAGCCACAGAACTTTACCAAGGCAATAATATCGCTTGCCAACTTCTCGTTCGCTGTCCGTCCACCCGAACGCGTTATTCTTCTTGACGGTTTGTCCTTAGGAAATTCAGGGAACGAATTCTTGCAGAACTCTATAATCCTATCTCTCAAATTATTGAGCTTTCCAGAGCTTTCTTTCGAAAGCTTTGCTTTAACATCATCGGTGCATGTCGTTGCTATGTCAATTTCGATATCTTCAATCTGCTTCGAGATGGAGTTTGACAAATTTTCCGAGGACAAGGAAGCAACAAATACATTTCCCAAATCCTCATTTACACTTTCGGAGTTATTCTCCGACAAATTTGATAACGATTGTGCCAAAACACGGCTATTAGCTCGAATTCTTGCGGAGCCACGTTCGGCATGACCATCCGCCATTTTGACCAGTGAGTGAGTAAACTGTATTGCGATCTATAATAAATTGTATGTAGCGATCGAACGTAAAGTTCTGGTGTCGGAATTATAATTACGGCGTAAACTTTATGTTCGAGTCATGAAACTGATAACTGATTTCTGAATCTGATTCACTGCTAGACATGATTGCTAGACAATACTTAGAACTTTAAAAATGTGAAGTTTGTCAAGCGCTGGCCTAATCGATGGATTGATATATAAATCAACGCACCTAAGATGATCTATGGTGGCCTAACGTTGTCATTCAAAATATCTCAATTAAAATAAGCACAAACAAAGTCAAAATGAATTAAACATAAAAACATGATTAGAATGAAAATAAAACATTTTTTATTTTAAAGTTAAAGTTAAAGTAAAATGAAAATAAATTCATTTTAAATATAAAATGAATTTAAAATAAAAGTAAAATGAAATTTTAGGCAGCCTATCGTTGTCACAGTATACCATAATGCATTGCGCCAAATATGACGAATCGCGAAACAATAAACACGTGCTCTTCGAGTCTTCGTGTTTTATTGTAATTTGTAATCAGTATTCTTTCAAACATGAGTAATCAAGCTTGGAATAATTTTAAACAAAATATGAAGGATAAGATCGCCGGTTTTAAAATCTGGTGAACTTGTAGTTCAGCGACTGAGCTCAACCGTGTCGGGGAAGTCTCAAAAATACTCAAGAGTAGGGCCGAGAGAATTTGTCTCCTTTCCGCACGAAGAAATGACAATACAGCATATCAAGTCTTCGTGCGAGAAGCATTTCGCTTCTGTGGTTGGCAGTGGCTTAGTATGCGGTGTTCTTGCGGGAGATCAAGGTCCTTCTTGTCAATCGTTAGACCAACTTCCCGATACTAAAGTCATCCATGTTCGGTTCACCGAAAGCGTCGATTCCCAACTTGATCCTGGCGAAGGTCCCTCTGAGCCGAAACGCCTAAAGGGGAACGTTTCCTACGCTGGTTCACCGTCGAAATCAGTGCCGACGTTCTCTCGCAAAGGTATGCTGCCGAAACAATACCCGAACAGCCTTTCTATTTCAAAAATGTTGAGACTAGGAAAGACAATTGAAGAAACTGCCACCGTGATTGAAGTGTTCACCTTTGACCTTGAAGCGTTGTCATGGTCCAAAGAACCTGATCGTGTCGAGTTTTCTGTGGAAAAGTCGTTTGCATCAGGCGGTTTTAGGGAAGCATATAAAGCCACTTCTCGAGATAAGAAGTTTGCAGGAAAGGAATGGGTATTAAAGAGATACCTACCAGAAACCAAGAAAACCATCGAAGAAATGGGTGAAACGGAATTTAGTCACACCAAGAAGGTAGTGCAAATGCACCATCTTGCTGCCCATATGGCTGAATTTATCCACAGCAGTTAAAAAAGCAAAGAAACAACAGCATTTTGGCCAAATGTTTCAGTATGGGAATATTTTCTTAGGAAAGATAGAAAATGACTTTGTGACAATTGAGGAGTTTATATCTGGTGAGTTCATAAAATACATGAACAACACTGGTGTAGTGTGTGAGGAACCAAGTGATGAGTTTTGCCAGAAGGCTGAATGTCTGTCTCATTTTTCATTTCAAAAGTTTGAGAGAAAGCTGATGGTTGTGGATATTCAAGGTAGTGGTGCTAACCTGTACGACTCCGAGATTGCATGAATGGAACTAATGAAAGATGGAAAGGTACTATTTTGTGCAGGCAACCTTTCGAAACAGCTATAGATAAGTTTACTTTGCTACATGTTTGCAATAAATACTGCAAAATGCTAGAGCTAGAACCTTTTATAGCATCACACGATTCCTTAGAATGATCTCACTTGGAAATGTTTAAACTTTAATGGTGGAACATTGAAGAACTATGCATAGGAACTTTATTGACACTATTCTTAATTGGTTATTTGTTCTTTTCACAACGGTTTTTATAATAGTTAATGTTCACTTCAAGTTGGTGTTATGGGAAAATAATACACAAACATTTATACATATGAACAAGTTTATAAATAGGTTTAAATATAATAGGGTTATATAATAGGTTTAAATAAAATTTAAGTTTTATACACAACCATACAATGTGCTATTGCTCAGTTTAATGGAATGCATGTCTAAGTTGGTTTTTATTATCTAACCTGAGAATCAAGCATTATTATTGGAATATGGTTTGACACAATATTTGTATGTAAATAATGGGCTGCCCACATGTTATTTTATAGACAAGACAAATGTGATTGACAAGTGACTTCAATTTTATAGACAAAACAAACACAAAAAATCACTAAATTTGATAAAACCTTAACTATGACCTTGTTAGTTGTCATCTTGGCCGAGTTATTTTTAAGCAACCAGTCAAAATATTTCATGTAGCTAATCAACCAATCCGATATCCAGGCAACCAGATGGCCAGGCGGCCCACAGTTTAGGCACAAATTGTGTCAAGCCCTATTCCTTGGGTAATAGGTTGACAATCAAGTTATATATTATCCAACTTTCTGTGACCAAAATTATTTGACGGTTTGAACATTATTCAAAGATGGCAGCTGCTTAATTTATTACCCATAGACTTAGATGAAGCACTTGAATCACAGAAAATTTGACAGGGTAAACCGTCCTTTATTCATCATTCACACTGACAGAATCTGGAATATTAATGTTTGTCTTCAGGTACACAAAAGCATCTGAGCACTCTTTAGGCTCTACTAATTCTGGAAATGGAATAATTTCCAGACAAGCTGCTCTAAATTCTTTTGACAAGAAATCTTTGTCCGCCTCAAGTACTCGTGACTGTTCTGCAACCTCCTGCGACTGTTCTTCTGTAACATGGTAGCCTATAGTGTATAAAACATTTTACTTAAAACATGAAATATTGACAATATTGTAGAATATATTACCATAGCATGTTCATCGAGGAACAAATAAGTGGCATGCACTCTATAGACTATAAACTCTGAGCATGCAAGGGATGATGGGCTATTGCTAATTTAGGCCCTTAAACTTGGAAATTTAGATTTGCAAGAATACCTAAGGCATATCAAAGACCTATGATAGAACACATCCTGGCTACAAAGGCAATTTTCTGAGTTTAATTAAGAGCCTAAATAAGCGTTAATCCATCATCCCTTGAGCACTCAGAGTTTAAGGTTTTGGAAGGACAGCCTTAAATAATTGAAACAGCTGTATATAAGGTCAGTCAACACATATTATAAAATGTTCGGTTCATAAAGTTTTCTCAAAACCTACCACAATCCTCCAATCCATAACGGCCAGGAAATTGATAAATGTGGTTAGGCACGCCAGCTGGTAGATTGGTATCCTTTTGCTCCCTTATCCTATGGCTGTTCCAGACAGTATCTCGAAATTTATCAAGTTCACGTTGCATCACTGGAATGAAGAGGAATGAGAGCAACATCCTGAAAAATATAAGCAGAGTCATACATGAATAATTTTCTATTCTTGTATAGGGCCATGTACCAAACTGTATAACATTGACATTACCTGTCAGTTTCATCATTAGGGTTATGATTTTTGTCTTTCAACCATCTTAGATGGTCCTTGAAGTATTTTTCAAGTCTGTCATGCAATTCTCTCCACCATCTTTCGATCTGGAAAATATAAAATTAAACATGCAAATGATAACTTAATGCAAATGCCTGCTTCTTTACTATACATATATACTGTGTTCTCTCTATTAAGCAGGCCCCTTTTAAGATGAAGAAATTTATTAAGCCCCCCCTCTCTCTCTATCTTAAGCTCCTCCATTTACACAAAAATATATCTTTTTATGGATTCACTGATTCATACATATTTAATTAACTAATTTGTAAATGGCGCGAGTCGCGGCTAAATGGCGCGAGTCGCGACTAAATGGCTCGAGTAGCGACTAAATGGCGCGAGTAAACTTTTGTCGCGAGCTTTTGTTCCGGCTTTAATTTTGCCTGGGTCTTTTTCTCCAGTTAAAATATAGATGCAATAATAGATTAACTCAAATTTCCTCAGCGTGTGTTCAGTTGTTTACACACAGCGAATGGACAGCGATCATGATGTATCTTCTAAACGCTGTAATCGTCCGTCGTTTCTTTATCTCGCGCTCCATCCAACATACCAATATTACTTAGCCGACTTCTATCGATTTTCATGTCGACAATTATTGTGGCCGAAGATTAGTCCATATTTGATAAATATCTTAGCTTGCTGTCAATGTATGTCATCACTACCATATTTTCCAACGGAAAAGGTATTACCGCCACCTCCAGCTAGGCACAAAAAGGCCAGACCCTACCAAAGCTCATACTTTAGATACTAGTTATATTTATGCTAATTTTCGCGCTATATAGCATCAAATTGACAAAACAGCATTCACATACCATTTATTAGGTAACGCATATAGAAAACAAATATAAAATAACAAGTAATTTTTGCGCGCCGTGCGTCTTGCACCATTCCTCACTAAATGCACTTATAGTAAACAGCTTGGCAATACACATTCTTGATAGATGTTTATGTTTTACTACAAAAGTGAAAAGCCACTCTTTTTAAATTTTAGGAATAAAACTATTAAGTTTGTGTGTCCAACTCAGACCAACTGTGGTATGTCGAAACTACCTCTCTATCAGCAGGATTATGATTATCTGTCTTACACCTTTGTGGCCTTGTTAAAAAAAATATGCGTATATAGATGCTTTTCGTAAGGATTCAAACAACTTTTATGATTGTTGAAACTCTTACGGAAAGGGTATATAGATGTTACTACATTGCCAGAAATTTGGACAAGATGGTGTCGCGCGTGCGCATTAATGACCATAATAATGGAAATTCTCAACAGTAAATAATAAGGACAGCACACACAATAATTCAAATTTTGCTTAAACGGTGATATATTTCTTCTTTATGCAGCTCCATCTGACTTCAGCATTGGCTAAGCAACACAGTTATAACTAAAAAAACTAATTGGCTTACCTCAACGACAAAGTACTTCCCTAGCTCGTCTTATTTTGCACTAAAAGCGCCACTATTCGTAGTGTTAGCCATATAGTAATCTTTGTAAACAGGTGCTAGAAATTGGCCAAATTGACCAACAACGTTACGGGCGATGCGAAGTGCGCAGCTCGCGATGTATTAGGCAAATTCTAAAGAACTCAATGATCTGAATAATGAGAATACACTAGAATAGAATCAAACACATTAGAATACATAATTATATTATTAGGCCACCGAGAGCGGCAGCACAAATGACCCAAATTTCTGGTGATGTACAAACATGAAACTTTTCAGTAAAATTTGTCATTGCACCAACTAATCCCCGAGCCCGGGTGTAGGGCCGAAGGCCCGGAGCCCGGGTGAGGGTGCTAATCTCGACGTGCGTGGAGTCCACTTTACACGCGTGTAGAAAAAGCAAGGGAGACAAAATCTGGAAATAGTTTATATATATACGTCGTAGGGTGTCACGCGGTACAAATAATTGGGCACTGGTGACTAGCTTTGAAGCAAACTTATAGTTATTTCCATATTTTGCGAAACAAAATTGTTTCAAATGGTTTCGTTTTAAACGGAAAGAAGCAGAACAACGAATAAAAGGAGGATACAAACAGCCGGTTTAATATATCTTGAAGAGAAACCAGAAAACCTGAAGAAACCAGAAAACCTGAAGAAACCAAACGTATGGTAAACAAAAACTCGATCTCAATTGTAGTGTTTGTAGTCACAGGCCACTCAGTGGTCTCAAAATGACGGTAGGGCATTTGTTTTTATTTATTTTGCTGATTGTAATCAGCATTTATTCATTAATATATTCTGTAAACGCCAAGAACGGCACTTTAAATAGAACGCTTTTAGACACTCGTCAGTTATTGTAAACTTAACCTAGCAACTATCATATAAAGTTTTATACCTTGTCCTTTAATATGTTGTTTTCAAGTTTTTGCTTTACCCATTAAGCAGTATACAGCTTCACGTTTTCGTGCTTTCCCTTTGCTACTGTGGACGTGATGTTTTTCATTGACTTAATTGCAAGCACTTATCATAAATACTCATAGGCTTTGTTCCATTTTCTTTTGTCCTGTATTATACAGACTGAAATTTATAGGTTGTCTATTGTTTTTATCTCCTATTATAAATGTAGTTTTTGAGCTGTTAACTTTTAATCCTGCCTTTGCAAAACATAAAAGTAATTCCTTTGGAAACTTCCTAAATGGCTAAAAACAATATATTTTTACAACCAGAGTTTAATATGAAATCTGTAAGTTTTCCTTTGATATGTTCAACTTTCATTTCAGTCATCCTAATCATAAATTCTGTAATTATCCTGAGGAGTTATATCAGGAGTGCTTATTTTAATTGGAAGGTGGGGTGGGTGGGGTGCATTTCAAAAAGCATATAAAAGCAGACGAGGGGTTGTTGCATTTATGTATTTCTAGTTATAAACTATAATATGTGTATATATAACACGATCTTAAAACGCTTTATCCATACAAATAAATGCTTGATGATTCGGCCACAATAATTGTCGACATGAAAATCAATAGAAGTCGGCTAAGTATATTGGTAAGTCGGACGGAGCGCGATATAAAGAAACGACAGACGATTTATACAGCGTTTAGAAGATACATCGCTGTCCATAACATTCTCTGTGCGTAACAACTGAACACACGCTGAGGAAATTTGAGATAATCTATTATTGCTTCTATTTTTTTAGGTTCTTTGTCCCCCGGTAGCAAAACCGGAGAAAAAGACCCAGGCAAAATTAAAGCCAGAACAAAAGCTCGCGACAAAAGTTTACTCGCGCCATTTAGTCGCTACTCGTGCCATTTAGTCGTGACTCGCGCCATTTAGTCGCGACTCGCACCGTTTACTCGCGACTCGCGCCATTTACTCGCGAGGTGCGCCAATTAGATTATCTCATTATAATACAATTGTTAAACATTGTTCGGTACTTGTGGAAAATTGTCTATGATTCTATGGATAACTAAATAAGTATGCACTCTCAAATAAGCCCTCTTCCTCAAAAGGGCCTGAAAAGAACAAGTCCCCCCCCCCCCCTTAGGGCTTAATAGAGAGAATACGGTAGTGAATCAATGTAGTTACCTGATTTGATGTAATCGGCCATATATGAGTGTCGGAAGGGTCAGTTGTACCAAGCAGCTGATGTAGATAGACATGCATCGTTGCCATTGTTCCAGTTTCTGTTCCCTTATCGATTCTTAAGTACCAAGGCAAAAGCCCAGTTTCAAAAAGGTACTCCAAATACCAATATCCAATTCGTTGAGGATCTGAGTTGCTAACCCAAATTTTGAGCCATAAAATTTTCCTACTAGCTGTATCTATACACCCGTAGATTGCTAGAGGAAATGTGCTATTTTGGTAGCCCATCAATTTGTCGTGCCCGTCAAGCAAATGAACGAAATTTGGGCCTTTGGTGGTGTATTTTCCTTTTTTTCTTTTGTTTTGGGTTTCCAACGCCGCCTCTTGCTTGTAATCCTTCTGGGTCCACATCTTGCATCACGGCATAAACTAAGTCTCTCGGAACTTTCAGCTCATGAGCTTGTCTCCGTGTCTTTTGCATGGCTCTGTATCCCAGTAATTTTCCAGGGCCATCTACTTCTTTTTCGACAGCAGCCCTAACTTCTTCAACTGTCACATTATTGTCAGTATATGTATCTCAAAATATCGCATTCGGCGATCCAGTGACGATAAACTCCAAGCATACTGTGAGAAATCTCTTTTTACGAAATCCAAAATTTCAGTTCTTAGATCTTCCTTCACATACTTCTGTAAATCAGCCTTAAGAGCATCATCTTCCTTCCAATCTGCATTTCGAAAATACGCCATATTGGAAGCGTGCATTGTTTACTGGCGCAATGCATTATGGTATACTGTGACAACGATAGGCTGCCTAAAATTTCATTTTGCTTTTATTTTAAATTCATTTTATATTTAAAATGAATTTATTTTCATTTTACTGTAACTTTAAAATAAAAAATGTTTTATTTTCATTCTAATCATGTTTTTATGTTTAATTCATTTTGACTTTGATTTTGTTTGTGCTTATTTTAATTGAGATATTTTGAATGACAACGTTAGGCCACCATAATGATCCAAGCAACAGCTTCAAAACTATAAACCGATTACCTTGCGTGACGTCAAAAAGACGACTAGATCCAGGCTACTGGTTATAAAAAATTACGACGGCATTCGGCTACCAAAAGCTAAATTCAACACGGCATAACAACCGGATAATTTATCCAAATTGGAAATTTTTTAAAATAAAACACTAGAAATGAAAAGTACATTCCATGACGTGAAAATTCATTTTGGGGGTTAGCAACATTTTAAGTTTGACACTGCCATTAAATACGACAAGCCTGGCCGTATAATACGACTCCACTAAGGCGTTGGTGGCACAGGGGTGTTGGTGGCACAGGGGTGTTGGTGGCACAGGGGTGTTGGTGGCACAGGGGTGTTGGTGGCACAGGGGTGTTGGTGGCACAGGGGTGTTGGTGGCACAGGGGTGTTTGTGGCACAGGGGTGTTGGTGGCACAGTGGTTAGCGCATGTGCCTTTCACCTCTGTGACCCAGGTTCAACTCCTGCTCTCAGCAGTTATCTGATTAAAATTTCACCTAAAATTTCATCATCTCATGTGAGAAGAGTGCTTCCAGTTTGACTCTACCAAACATCGCAGGTTTCCTCCGGGTACTCCGGTTTCCTCCTGTAGAAACACTGGACCAATGAGGGATGGCCCTTACTGGACCTCCAGGGAGAACAGTTAGGTATTAACTGATAGAGCTATCCAGTATAAATAAGATTAGTTGGTCCAGACAGCGTCATACTATTTATCCGACAAATAAAATGCATACATTAATTTACAATGTGATAATACATTTTCAATACATAATTCATCTTTGTATCATCGCTTCGTCAGCTAAGACTACAGAACTGTAATTCATTCGAGTTATTAAATACTAGGAAAATATGGGATATAACTGAACAGGAACAATTTCAGAATTTATAACAACTATAATAGTTATTTCATACGGCGTATCCGTTTGTTACAGGCCTTAGATTCGCCCACGCATTAAGCCAGTTATGACAGTCGCCAAGTATCATATTATAGACTAATTAGGGAAACCTTATCCGGATGTTTTTACTAATACTTATGTTGGCGACAAACAGAACAGCTCCTTAGGCAGTATAGAAAGATATCGTATACGCTATCCAACAAAGCATTTACTTTACATTTGAAAGCCAAACACGTGTATATTACACTGTACGTTTGCCTTAACTTTCGCGAAATGAATAATAAATGCATGTTGTCGTATTTATCTTGTGCAACACCTAAAAGCTTTTTTTAGTTATCTAAACTATATAAGTAGTATAGGACTTGGGGGTACCGGCGCATTTTATTTTTTTTTGCCAAAAACAGCCTCAGAAAGTTGGAATTCGACGGGGAGGGTCGTTTGAAAGGGTAAACTGTTTGTTTCTAAATTTTAAAGTATAAGCAGACGGGAAAATGGGTTTTAAAAAGTACAGAAGATTTTTCCCCTCCCGAAATGCTTGACTGACCCATTAAAACACTTCATAGGAGGATAGTATAGGACTTGGGGGTACCGGCACACTTTTTTTTATTTTGCCAAAAACAGCCTCAAAATGTTGGGATTTAACGGGAAAGGATGTTTGAAAGGGGTAACTGGTTTTTTTTTCACTTTTAAAAGTATAAGCAGACGGGAAAATGGGTTTTGGGAAGTGCGGCAGACCGTAGTTTTCTGAAAACGCTTCAGAGCGATTAGGGTTTTGGTTTTAACAAACAAATCACTTAGTTTCCGATTTCTGTTCAGCTACTTTTGTTTTATGTTGGTACACATGTTTTCCCACAGTTATACCTCCAGATAACAGTCGGAGACATGGTATATACGGTGTGATCATGGCCACAACTTTACCAACGTCACTCTTTAAGAGTTTATCTTTTTGTAATTCGTTGTCTAACGCCTCAGAGCTTTCTACGGCGTCCAAACCACCGAGAACATTAGAGAATCTACTGATTAGCATATCAGTCAGGAATTCGTTAGCTCTTTCCATCCTTTTGGCCTCATATTCAGCGTACAACTTATCCACAACCTTTACTGTCGCTTTTTTGATGTAGCTGACTGACTGAGTTACCTCACCGTTTTCTGATAATTTTATCAGATCACTTCTCTTCTTATTGGTATCATCGGTTGGTGGAGGTGTTGGGCTGGTTTCCTCAGTCTTTTTCAGATCATTGACGAGCTCATCGACGAGGTTGGGGATTTCAGTAGGTATCTGCGTTTCTAACTCCCCAACAGATGTCTCGACTGGTTCTGCAGCGGATGCCTTGATTTTTTCCCCAACTCTCACCGTCTTACTTTTCTTTTCGGCCATCTTACTATAGATCAGATTTTGGGATGACCACCTTATACGCGTACGGATGCCTTAACATATCTCAAGTCTAGCGTATTTGTTTTCTTTTAACTTTTCAGTTACCTCCATAACCCCATTACGGTCTAAACCACCCAGGTAGTCATCAGTGATGACCTTCATATCGGTTTTGTTGGGGTTGTAGAACGTTACCAGTTTGCTGATATTCTCCCTATAAGGTTTTGTGATAGCCGTTAGCTGTTGTGTGATTACGATAGTTGACAGATTGTAGTGTCGGGCGCTGAAGGCTAATTTAACCAACTCACTTGTTCTGTTCTTTACGGGTTGTCCACTAGCACAGTCGTCGAGGACTATCAGTGTTTTGGATCCCTTGAATATCCTAACAATATATTCTAGTACAATTTCAACGTCGTCCTGACTACAATCCACAGCGATGAAGTCCGGGTCGGAGGTGTATTTCCAGGTAGTGTAGGTTTTGTTCCAGCTGAACGTTGGACAGAGCAGAACGATGTAGTCGAAGAACCCGAAGTATTCATCTTCTAACATCTTCAGGAGATACCAGGTTTTCCCACAAGCCGTCATACCAACGACCAACATATTGAACGGATGATCCATTTAATACTGAATTGATTTTAGGTTTTTGTTGACCATGTTTACCAAACCATCACTCAGCACAAAGATTTGACAGACTATGTCAGCCACAGTTACCTTTTTGGTAATCTCAATCAAGACCCCAGACTGTGTGTTAACAATGCTTTTCCCAGTCCCAACACTATCACGATCCTCAATACTTCTCAGATCAATCGCCAGAGCGAAAGCGTCCTTGTAGAATTTCTGGATTGTCATAAACTGATCTGTGTTTTCCTTTCCACCAAATAGTCTTTTAGCTTCGTCATAGAACCGACTTTTTGGGATCCCTTGGCTGAAGACAGCGTTGGGTACACCCTCAATTGTTAGCTTAACACTTTCAATGTTTGGGTAGACGTATTCCTCACTATCAGTCCGGGTTTTATTTGTGAACATCATCACGATTCCTTTCATACACTTTCGTGGGAGGTTAATGTGTTCGTTGATTAGGGTTGATCCAGCCGCCCATTCAGTTGACTTCATCAATGTGACGTGTTCGTAGGACAGCGATCGACCAGTTGTGTACAGTGAGGTTATTTCACTGGCGATGTCGGTGTTATCAATAGTCTCATACTCCAGTTCAAGGTTTTCCAGTGTATAACCATCAACAGACTCACTTGACTGGGCTACCATAACATCAGAGGCTTTTGGTAGGCTAATGACATAGCGGAAGTTGTTGTACATTTCAAAGGGAGCGTAGAGTCCATGGTTCCCGAGGATCTTATCCAATCTCACCCTCAGCTTCGTCCCATGGATTGTGAGCATCAGAGCGTCAGCTACCTTCTCAGCATCCCCAGAGGAAGCCCCACTGTCGTCCTTAGACATCAGCTTTCTCAGGTTTTCTGGACCAATCCCATATCCAACCATCTGATTCTTTACACTCTTCGGTAGCCAGAGATCCCTGTACACACCGAAAACACTCTCACCCGTGTTGTCGTAAACAGTCTCGCCGGCTAACTTGACGACCAATCTCTCAACCAGAAGTCTGGAGAGATTGTTTAGGAACCACGACTTGGTATTAGCGTTCTTGAAGTCGAACAGTAAGTGAAAACTACCCGGGACCAAACAGCTATCAGGTTTTAGCTTTGGTATGTCGATGTAGAGGTCCTCACCAGGGTTGACTTTGTTGGGGTTCATGGTGATCGTATGTCTTGTTCTGCTTCCCTTGATCTCCGACATCTTAGCCCGTCTAAATCCAGGTAACAGCTCTGTTTGACTTCTGTTGGTCATATACTACATAACAGATTTTATTTTCTGTTTTTCCAGTAGTCATACAATAACCACGCCATAGCTATAGCTAAAACCCATAGATTGTTGGCTAACCACGCTATCCCTTTTGCTCCCCAAGTCAGAACCTGTGCTACCACACTGAACAGTGGTGCTAACAAAGGTCCCAAACTCTTACCCAGGTTAGCGAGTGCCTTAGCGAAACCACCAACGGCTCTTGCTCCCCCCGAAACATTTCTAGTCGCCACAACTATTGTGGTTATGATCCCAGCTATGGTGATAGCTATAGCAGATAAACCAACCATATTTTTCTTAGCCCATTTCTTAAAACGTTCCAACCTATTCAAGTCATTGTTCTCCACCTCATTTTCTAAGATAGACACGGCTTCCGTATATTTAGGCCTTTCACCAATCCTAATTCTTATACTGTCTGCCTTTAATTCCGCTGTTTCTTTGACGCTCCTGTAGAACCCTTCCTTAACGGGTTCAGACTCTCTTAACTCTTTTAGTCTGTAGTGATCGACCTGTATCTCAAGGGCCTCAATCTGCACCTCATCCGTACCTTCTGGGTGGAGTGTTCCAGCGAATTCACTTGCTTCCTGTTTGGATATAACTATTTCTTCCGCCTCCTGTAGATTCTCTACTCTTTCCTCAACCCGATCGTTGATCACTGAGTTGGTTCATGACCTTATGTCATTCACGACATCCTGAGAGGTTGTAGGGTCGTTTGTTAACCTCCTCGACAGCTCCTGCGAATGTTTTGGAATGTTCCTTTTTGGCTCTCCCTATATGTTCCCAGAAATTCCAGAAGGCTTTCTCACTTTTTCTATTTTTGCTAGCTTCGATTCCACCACCTTTCTTACGTATGTAAATTTTTCTTTTATCGTACCGCACCCCACTAACGAGGTTTTCCTTATCAAAATTAAACCTAGTCCGTTTTATCAGGTCTTTAGATTCTTCACCATCCTTTACTTTTACATCCATACTAAACGCCTGGGAAAAGCCCCGCTTAGTACCAGCTGTAATAGACCTCTTTATTGCTCCAGCATCACGTCTGGCATTAGGGATATTTCCATCTGCTACGTGGGTTATACCATCCCTACCAGACGTCCGGCCTACCATTACTGTTCCCTGATCTTCATCGGTGAGGTCCGTTTCTCAGTATCTTCTTCTTCCTCTTCTTCTTCCTCTTCTTCTTCCTCTGTACCAAAATTATCCATCTCAATGCTTTCTCCCCTTCCAGCCATTATATACTAACCTATGTACAGTTCAAGCAGAACGGCTCCAATCCCAACCGGTCGGCCTACTGACTGATCATTATTCCTACGGACCCTAAAGGTCATCTTACTATAAACACCCTTACGGATCTCAGCTTTCGACTCAATGTCTGTATAATGCTGTACGCTCCCTTTCAGACTCTGTTCAGAGGTTATCGGAAGAGTGCCAATCAGATTACTCCTCCTCCCATTGTCCAGACTTTTCTCACTATCAACAGCATCACACGAGATCCCGACATACCTCAACCCTCTATTGATGTCCACCTGATTCAGACTATTCGTCCACCCACCACCACCGGTTATCACATCATTCTCATTAAACCCCAAAAGAAGACCCATCTTTCCAAGTTTCAGCTTTTCCGACGTTTTCACTTTAGAAGTTCCGTTGTAGACGTTCTTTCCAAACTCAACCGTCCCACCAGACCCCCTGGCTAGAGTCTTAACAAACGTTTCCAACGCGTCAAAGTTTAGATAACCTTCAGGAGTGGATGTCTTAACACCGTCAAACGACACCGAATCGTTCAGACCTGACACCACATTGTTATAGTTCCAGTATACCGTCGCTTTCTTCAGCATTATTTGTGGCCTTGGACCTGTCACCATGATAGGTTGTTCGAAATAGACAGTCTTCTCACCGTTTTCAATGAATAATGTTAACCTCATTACTCAAGTATATATTAACCCAGGTTTTGTATGTCACTCTCAGGTATCCATGAGTTGTGCTTGTTGTCATAACCCAACCACTTGACCAACACCATCTTCCTTCCAGCGACTCTCTTCTTCCTCAATACCTTCTCAATCCTATAAACGTCATCCTTCTTATCCACCGGCGACAGCTCCGAATCATAGAACTTCCCAATAATCGGTTCACCCTCAGCGTCCTCTATCTCGTAAACGTTTGGATCGCCACGGATGACCTTCGTAATCTTAAAGATTTCCTCAGTGAAGTTAGCCTCATAACCTTTCGTAAATATACTTTTATACTTTGACACCCTCACAGTGTCTCCGACCCTAAACTTGGGTAAGGGATGATCACCAAAATGGTGACCAAACAACGTATTCCAAACCTGATTCTCGTTTGACTTATTTACGTCCTTAGGTTTCAGCATAACGACACTATGTTTTGTGTTGTTATAACCCTTAACGAGATCATCCAGGACATCAATCCACTTATAAGTCCCCTTGGTGTAGAAATACTTCCACATAGCAGTCTTAAGTGTTCTGTTGAACCGTTCGACAATCGCTGCTTTCTTGTCCGAAAACGTACTGAAGTACTCAACACCACGTTGTAAAACTCCTTCCCGTTTAAAAGACTCATTCTCTTCCTTAAAAGACTCATTTTTTTTCTTGTAAAACTCCTTCCCGTCGTCGAACTGAGCCAGGTCAGGGTAACTACCAAATCGGTCTCTGAACTGTTCCAACAACTCAGCCACAGCCCCGGTCATGTTTTTCGTGTCCTTCCTGTAAACGGGGACGGCGAAAGCATACCGACTCAAAATCTCAACAGCCGTCAAAATCCAGTAATACCCTTTGTTCTGGTTCCTATACTTCCCCATATCAACCAAGTCCATCTGTATCTGTTCACCGAGGTGGCTGACGAACGTCTGTCTGAACTTATGTTTTCTCACAGCCGGTTTGTACCTCGTGTATGTGTCCTGTGTTTTCAGCCAGTCCCGGATCGTTCTCCTACTCACATCAAGACCTTCCCCCACTGCCTTCTGGTACAACCGTTCAGCCGACTGATATCCTGTTTTCGGATTGTAGTAAATATCTCTCAGTTCCTGTTCCAACCCAACCCCAGCATCCATATAACCTAACCTTTGTTATATGGATAAGACCCTAAGAGAATTTTTCGTCAGATACCCATACGCCGATAGAGCTAAGTTCATAACTGATTCAGTCTTCGGTCAATCAGAACCTGGTGTGTTCTTCGGACCTATCAACGATTCATACATCTACACTGGCGACGCGGAATTTAAGAATAATAAAAACTACACCAAGTATTTAACAATAAATAAACCACCGCCTAGATTTCCGAAGATATGGCTTGGTGGTGGTACGGTACAGAGGATTCAGGGTAAGCGACACTGGAAGAGGGACATTGAGGGAAAATATAACTTCTCGAAGTTTACATATCTATCAAACAACGCCATAGACTACGACCTTAACAATTTCAGGATCTACGTTAACGACCAAGACTTTTTTATGGCACAATTACCAGTCCTGAACCCAGGGAACCGGACGGACATCGCGGTATGGTGGAATAACAATGAACCTTATTACCAGCTCATCTTTGCTGTCTATCTCAGTTCATACTGCTGTGGCGTTGGGGTAGAAGACCTAAAATTCTCAGACGATGTCTACCCAGTGGTCTCCTCGATCATGCGTTTCCACCTTTATTTTACCACGCGGCGTATACTAAGACGTCTGATAACGGAAAAGAGGAGTGACCTAATGAGGGAGTTTGGCGTTGGGCATGATGTGATTGACAACATGGCGAACATACCTGGAGAAAAAAAGTTCCTGATTAATCCGAAGTCCGGTTACAAACACAACCGTTCATTTCATGAGTGGATGTGGCGTCTCAATAGTGATTATAAGACACACTACAGAAGGTTCATCCCTTTACGGACAAATGGTTTTACCAGGGTAGGTCTGCAGTATCTGAATGAGTCCATCGAGGCTTATGTTTACGCCGTTCTCGGTTCACAGGCTAAGACAAGGGTTAGCGTTGTTAACACAGGTGCTGGCAGTCTCGAAACACAGCAGGAATTCAGAACCCTAGTACAGGATGCTATCGTTAACTATTCTGTCAGCACCTGGATTCTGAATATGAACAGGGCAATATCAGATACTAACGTCACCCAGAACCTGGCCATAAGCCCTGACACGTGGTTAGTACCGGGCTCACTGACGATACTGAAGGAGAAAATTATAGGATACAACAACTTACTCAGACGTGCGTCGGAGGTGATGAGGTTTGGTATCAATTCTAAGGTCAACTACCAAGGTGTTCATAAGCAACCACCAAAGAAGCTACATCAGGAAAGCGGTCCACATCTGGAAACACTAGACAACACTGACAGACAAACCGACAAACCAGCTGTCCATACACCTGACAAACCAACTGTCCATACACCTGACAAACCAACCGTCCATACACCTGATAGACAACCAAAGCCGGATAATGAGTTGGGAATCCTATTGGTTCTAACAGTTGTGTCTGGGTATCTGTTTAGTAAATACGTCCTATAGTATATGAGTCTGTTTTATGGTTACAACAGACCAATCACTAATAAACAACTCAACGATAAACTAAAAGCTTACACGAAAACCCATAACCACAGAGTCATCTTCGACTTGAACGTAACCAGAGCCAGTAAGAACGCGATCTCCAAATTCTCTCCCTTTGTTGACTACATGGAGGATAGGGATGGTGAGACCCACTCAGCCATGTTTTGGAGACCTTCTAGTATCAACCCACAGCTGAACACCACCGGTGACCACCACTTCCTTTACCCTGAGGTGACGGTAAGAACAGCCTTTCACGTTAGCATATCCAGATTTATGTTCACTAATGTCTCAGTTTTCGTTGTGGTAAAGAGAAACAGCGTAAGACCGGCGTCAAATACCTGGGAGGTAATCGTTACCAATAGTGACAACAGTTTCAGCAGTAACAACAGTCTCGGCAAAAGCATTGGATTTAAAGCTGGGGTGAATGACAAACTGTTTGTGGATGGATCGTCACCAGATGATCTCCGCGAGTGTACGATTCCAGCGAAGTTCATCGGAAAGAAGATCCTGGTATCTGCTCACTGGCTATCTGGGCTTAGAGTGTCACACGTTAGGATAAAAAACGTAAAACTCCTTACTGATGAAAAATGAGTCTTTTAACATCTCAATATTGAACAAATAGGAAAACCCTATCTGAATGTGTTTGGGCTGAACCTTTTTAAGGAGTATTACTCAGACATCAACTTTTACGGCATGAAGATTGTGGAGGGTCGTCTTGGGGGACCTGATATTGAGAAGATCTGTAACAGGACCATGGCTGAGTATGATCTGTAATTAGAATGAAGAAAAAAAGAAAAAGCATTATCAGCTTCAACCACATTGGTAAAAGCCTCCAATCGGCTGAAGTAGACAAACTGCAGAGACTTTATTCGTATTACCACAGGTTAGCGACCTGTTACAAATGGAAACACATCAGGTTGAGGAGATTGAAGATGATCCTCGAGACGGTCTCTATTGGGTTGACTGTGATTGGGGGAATAGCCGGTGGTGTTACAGCTAACCCATTAGTCCTCGGGACCATAGCCGGTCCGGGGGTTCTGATTCAGGGATATATGACTAAGTCGGGAATGCCTGGCAGACTGGAGAACTGTGAATTCGCTCATATCAACTATCACAAGGTTCTGACACAAATCAGAAGCTTCCTATGTGGAGCTTCCTACGACGAAACTGTCTTCCTATCTGACGTCCGTGTACTCGACGACATTGTGACTGAGGTCTGTCCACATTTCGACAGTATGATCACACGGTATCACAGGACTTATGACTCACCTGAGCCTGCTGGGCCTGGCTAACGGTTCTGACTATCTCTGGTATGTAAACGTGCCACGAGCCATCCAACCGTGAAATCCGTTAGGGATCCCATTGAGGGTACCGACTACCTCCGATTCATCCGGACCAAAGTCTTCCCAATCGAGGGTAATCACCTTAGTCCCCTTAAGGGCTATGTCCTCAGTCATCTCCCCCATATACCTTTGTATACACCTGAGGTAATCCTTAGTTACACCGGCTTCACATTCCCGACCTCTCCTGAGCATCCGGCCGTGACAGGTGTCAACTGAGGCTTCTAGAAATAGTAGGGCATCAGGGGTTGGGAGTAGATTGTTTAGTGAGTGGAAGACCTGGGAATACTCAGAAAACTGTTTGTTGGTTATCCACCCATTACGCCAACAGTTCTTAGTGAAAACCATACAGCTGTGATGTGTTCGCTCTATAATCACATTCTTTCCCTCGTTGATTAACTCCAGAGCCTTCAGGTAGGCGTCGATTCTCTCACCGAGGAACCAGGTCTCCATCTCATACGTCCATCTCCCGGGGTCAGCATAAAACCTTTCTAGGTATGGATTGTCTTCAACTGGCTCTTCGATGAGACAATAACCATTTCTCCTAGCGAATGGTTTCACAAACGTTGTCTTCCCCACACCGATGTTTCCGTCGAGGGCGATCAGCCGAGCACCAAACTTTGGATTGGTCATTACTCCAGGTTCATGGTATAGACTTAGACCTTCCGTATTTTATATGAAGATTCCAAAGAGACTCAAGTGACCCATACTGATTATCTTCCACGCCCTCAGAAGAGCTATCGGGGTGATGAGACATTGTGTTAGGAGGAACCGTAGGGGAGAGTACTACGTGACTGAATCTGTTGTTGTCTGGCCGACAGTCCCAGATCCCCCACAGGCAGCATCAGAGATCCCTACAGATCAGCTAACAGATCCCCTAAAGACAGTCTCAGATTCCCTACAGATAACCTCGGAGATTCCTACAGATGACCTCACGGATTCCTCACAGACTCCTACAGACGACCTTATAGATTAACTGACAGATTCCCTACAGATGACCTCACAGATGACCTCACAGACGACCTCACAGATGAAACATAGATTAGTGTATAGATGGCTGATGTACCGGAGAAAACCTCGGACCCTAAGATAACATCAGTGGTTAAGACGGAGAGAGTTAAGGATCCAAAGCGGGTGGAGGCTGGTAAACGATTGGCTCAGATATCGAAAGCAGCCAAGGAGAGGAAAGCCAGGGAGTGGTTGGCGGCTGAAACTGGTCTTGGGGTTGGTGGGGGTTGGTCAACTTATTACGGATACCTAATTGGAACCATTGGATTGGTTATCGGTGGGTGGTCACTTTATTACAGTGTGATCCGGGAGAGAAGGGAGGTTCGGAGGTTGGGGGCTGTTGAGGAGGAGAGGGTAATGGAAGGAACTGTGGTAAAACCCGAACCACAGAACCCCGTCCGGACCCCTCTGGTTTTAGACACCTTCGATGAATGAAATATGTGTTAGTATAATGTCAACCACCGACCAAAAAGAACTGCTGAACAAGCTCTACGACGCTCTCCTGATTACAAGTGGAGCTGTGGCGATTTCTATGGTTTCAAAGAAGATACTGAGGGAACCTTTGGGTACCCCTGAGTCGGTAAAGGGTATCGTCAAGCTAGCCCTAGCCGTTGGAATCAGCACGGTTGGGATTAAGTATGCCCAGTCGAAAGGGTACCTACCGGTTGACCCTTTTTCAAAACCTAAGTAGCCTAAGGAAGTTCCATACTCGGTGGTTATTATGGAGGTCGAGACATACCGGTTGCCCCCTATGTCTAGGGGAGAGAGGGATGTACAGAACGCTTTACGCGGTAGTGGGATTGAGGCGGTTCGGGAGAAGACTTTTGATGGGTTAGTGGGGTTGGGTGGTGGTCTTTTGAGGTATGACTTCGCGATACCTCTTAGTGATGGTACTTTCATACTGATTGAGTATGATGGTGAACAACATTTTCACCCTTCCACCTGGTCGGGTAAGGGTGACCCAGGAAGAGGCAGAGAGACGCTTTAGGGTACAGAAGATACACGATCGGATGAAGGATAGATACGCCGAGGATAATGGTCATGAGCTACTCAGGATTCCGTATTGGCATAGGTCTATTATCCATTCTATTATCACAGATTTTTTATAGTGCTACAGGGTGTGGCATTTATCTCTATTTATATATATGGCTAGTGTGGTTGCCGGTGGACTGTTTAACGCCTTAGCCTTCGCGGGTGCTGGATTCCTGTTTTCAAAGTTAAATCACACCGGATATGAAGCTGAAATTAAGAGACACAACCACGCCCTTGAGCAGCTGGCTAGGGCGAAGGAGAAATGGTATGAGAGTGAGGTGGATAAGAAGGATAGAATACAGAGGTTAAGACAGGAACTGTCTGACGCCAACGCTGACATCAACACAACAAACCACGCTCTGGATCTGCTGAAGGATAGGGTAAGACAGGTTGAGGCTGTTGGGTTGTCCCAGCCAAAGCCTGAGTTGTCTGACTATTACAAACCATCGGGTGAGATGAAAGATTATCAAACCCTGTTTATTGGGTCTGTTGGTCTGGTTAGTGGGTATCTGATGTCTAGGTTTGTTTTGTAGGGGTTAAGGGCATTTGTTAGAATTTAGTTATAATGTCTGTTTTCTGGTCGGATTTACCGGAGGGGTTGAAGGATTTACCGTCCTCAGGCGTTGAATGGGTCTGTAAGCAGATGGGGATTGAGTTAACACCCCCGACTCGGGATCCGCCCAGACGTAGTATGAAGTTGTGGTGTGGGGATTGTTCTAGGTTTTGTGTGAAGGTGAGCACTGAGATGTTCTCCTGTCCGGGGTGTGGTGACACAGAATATGGGTATGTTGTCGGGAGATATCAGGCGGCTGTTGGTCCCAAACACCCCGGACACTCGAGAAACCGTTGGATGAGGGGAAAGGTTGCTAGAGTCGTTAAGGAACAGTTTGTTGATATTATCTTACAAGATTTTTCCAAGGTTCTCTACGTGATGGACAGAAAGGGTTTGATAAAAGGTCGTAACCTATCCAAATACAATTATTACATCATCAGATTGTGCTCAAGAAGAGGAATTGAGTTATTGGATAGCTTGAAGGATCTTAAGAAGGGGAAAACGAAGGATCTGTTTGATGGCAATCTGTTTGGGGTTGTGTATAAGGAACTTGGTTGGGATACCCCGGACAAGTTCTACGCCGAGTGGTTGGGATGACACCTAACGGAATATGATCACCCCTGTTATAACGATGAGCTCAGGTGTTATGATCCACCAGGATGACGACTATTCCGACGAAGACCTCCATCTCTACGAGAGACTAATCGGTTATGACATAAATCAGTTAGACAGAGCCCTGAGGGGTAAAACCAAGTCGTTCAGTTGTGCTGTTGTGTCTCAACACCCACTAGAACAGGTAAACACCCTTAGGAATGATGTGGTACAGTTACTACGTCGGGAACTGGCTGAGATGAGGGGGTTAAAGTTCGCCGAAACGTTGGTTGTAATGCTTGAAAAGGAGGTGTCCGGCGGAACAACTTATAAGACGGCTCACTTCAACAGCCACATCAGAACCGTGATCAGTGGGGTAATGGAATCGGTCAGGACGTTGACGTCGCAAATGAGGAGGTGGTGGCTAGGATAGCTCGGTGGATAAGCGAGGGATCCGGCTGGACAGTAAACTCAGTAGACGGTCACTACATCAATCTGACTGTACAGTCCACTGGAAGGCTCGTCTTACATCGACCTCCCTAAGGAGCTGAAAAACAGTCGAAAGGGGTTGATCAACGTTAAGAATGATGACAGGTGTTTTATGTGGTGTCATCTGGCTCATAAGTTTCCCGTCCCAAAAGACCCACAAAGGGTCACAAAGTACCGGGACCATGTTGACGACTTGAATTATAGTGGAATCAGCTTTCCAGTGAGTCAGAAACAGTACAACCGGGTGTAAAAACAGAATGAGATACGTATCAACGTCTTTGGTTACGAAGACGGGTTAACCTTTCCGGTTTACGTCTCAGAGGAAAGGTTCACCGACCTCATGAACCTACTGATTATAACCAATGAGAACAACAAACATTACGTCCTCATCAATGACTTTGATAGGTTTATGTACAATAAGACGAGGCACAGGGAGAAAAAGCACTACTGTGTCTACTGCTTCCAGTGTTTCAGCTCAACAGAGGTTCTGGATAGACATAAGGTTGTGTGTATCAGTGTAAATGGTAAACAGGCTGTTAGGATGCCTGACCCCGGTAAGAACGTGTTGAAGTACAGTAATTTCCACAAACAGCTAAACGTTCTATTTGTTGTGTACGCTGACTTCGAGGCGATCACGGAAAAGGTCGACAGACCGGAGGTGTTGGGGTCAGACCAAGAGGAGAAAGATAAGAGACCGTACATGGAGAAGTATCAGAGACACACTGATTGTGGTTATGGGTATAAGGTTGTCTGTTGTTATGACGATAGGTACAGTAAACCCGTTCAGGTGTACAGAGGTCCTGGTGCTGTCAACAAGTTCATCGGAAAGATGTTGGAAGAAGTGGAGTACTGTAAGAACACAAAGAAAGATCACTTCAACCAGGATATGGTTTTGAGTGATTCCGATAGGGTAGACTTTAGAAACGCTATAAAGTGTCATATCTGTGGTCGGGAGTACACAGCAGAGGACGTTAGGGTCCGGGACCATTGTCATGTAACAGGAAGGTACCGAGGATCTGCCCATCAGCTTTGTAACAGAAATCACAGACTAACTGATAAGATACCAGTCATCTTACACAACCTGAGGGGTTATGATAGCCATCTCATCATGGGTGAGATTGGGAAGTTCGGACAGGAGATTAATGTCATACCGAATAATATGGAAAAGTACATGGCCTTCATGTTAGGTAAAAACCTTGTGTTTCTGGACAGTCTTCAGTTCATGAGTAGTTCATTGGAAAAATTGGTTGGAAATCTCCCGGTTGGGTCGTTTAGGTACACAGCTGAGGAGTTTGGTGAAAGGTCGGATCTGATGAGGACGAAGGGTGTTTACCCCTATGACTACATGGACAGCTTCAGTCGGTTTGGGAAAACGGGGTTACCACCAAAGAGTGAGTTCCACAGTGTGTTGAATGATGAGGAAATATCAGACACCGATTACCAACACGCTCAGGAGGTCTGGAGAGAGTTTGAGATGAGAACGATGGGGGATTATCATGACGTGTATCTGAAATCGGATGTTCTGTTGTTAGCTGACGTCTTTGAGAACTTTAGGAAGACTTGTGTTCAGTACTACAAGTTGGACCCCTGCCACTACTTCACCTCACCTGGGTTAGCCTGGGACGCTATGTTGCCCTTACAAAAATAAACTATAGTTTTTATGGAACAAAACTATAGTTTTCAAAACTAAAGTATTTTGGAACAAACTATAGTTGTAAAAACTATAGTTTTTAAACCAAAACTATAGTTTTTAAACCAAAACTATAGTTTCATAAACTATAGTTAATGCTTTAAACTATAGTTTTTTTTAACTATAGTTTTAAAACCATGAAAGTATTTTGGAACAAAACTATAGTTTTCAAAACAAACTTTCGTTTAACAAACTATAGTTTTAAAGAAAACTATACTTAAGAAAATTATAGTTTGCAGAATGCCAGAATCATAGTTTTCTTTACGTTTATTATTTTCCAACCAGTATTTTTTGCGAGAATGAAATATTTTTGTGGGGAATAAGCAAGCCTGTAGGTTTCACCTTTGACATTTTCAGGCACCTTAATATTTGGTTTACACAAGCACATAGTCTTTCCCTGGTTGATAACATAATTGGCTAAGATGCTTTGCCAATTGTGTAATCAAACAGGGAAACACCTATTTTGCAAGTTGGATTCAAAGTAATAAATAACAGCATTTTCATTTCATATATTTAAAGGTTTATTAACTTGATAAAAACATGCAATAAAGTTAAACTATTAAGTACGAAGTTAACATGCAACATTTTTTAATGGAAATAATAATAAATATAAACTAATTTTAAATCAAGTTGAATGTTTTCATTTTGAGGGGAAATGTTCTCTTTTGATGCCACATCTTCAACTAAGTTGTTTTATTTCTTCCATGCGCCTTCTTCATTGTTTAGCTTAAATTTAATAGCTTTTATAACATCTTCTTCTATCACAGGTCTTTTAACATTCATGCAGGGGTGGATTTAGGATTTTGAAAATGTCAGTCAAAGTTATGGTCGACAGATCTAGGGCACAGAATAAAGACTAAGCAGAAGGGCCACTCGGGTCGGAACCTTTGAAGTTTTTGTCTCCGCGCATGTCGCATTACGCATGTTGCTCAGCCAGTAAACTGCATGTTCTGGCCAATAAGCACGCTGAACTGGCTGTCCTAGCCAGTAAACTGCATATTTTTGCATAAAAATACGAGGACACGTTGTACCGCTAAGTGGCCCTTCTGTATAGTCTTTATTCTGCGTCTAGGGGGTGTGGGGGCATGCCCCCCTGAAAATTTTTGAAATTGGGGTTTCTAAAATGGCATTTCCCGCGATCTGACAGCCTGCGTAGCCGGCGTGATTGGGGAAGGGAGCGGCTGCAGGCACCTATTGTTATTTTTCGCGCCGCTCCCTAATTAAAACGTTAAAAAAAAGTTAAACATTTTCGAAACATCGATATATCGATATATGCGTGTTTGCGTTGGTGAGAGGTATACACTGTAAAAACTGACTGGTTGAAACAACCAAATGCATTGGTCAAGAGAAATTCAAATGGTAGATTCAACCAACTTTTAATTGGTTGAAATAGTAACTATAACAAATACCAGCAACATGAAAAAGTATCAGTTTTGCATGTTTTACTCACTGCTTACTTGCAAGAAATGTTGCCTACAATTCACATACATTTAAATAAATAATTAAGGTTGTGGCAGAAGTCAAAGCTAATTGGTACAAGTGAAACTTTCTTTTATCCAAAAAATGCTAACTCAGAGATCGCACCATCTTGTTGGACCCATAAATTAGAATAACTCACTCTAAGAAAAGGTGTGTTAAATAATTAACACACCTTTTTTGTCCAAATTTTAACACACCTTAAGTTAGGTTTTCTAACACACCTTAAGAGTTGGTTATTTAACACACCTTGGTATGTTATATTAACACATGTTAAGATGTGTTACTGTATACTGTAGGTGTGTTAATACAGAGGTGTGCTATGCAACATGCCCTGTTTAACATTGTCAACATAATTAATATATTTTAACACATGAACTGTGAGTGTTTACATCAGGATGACATTAAAGTATATGTATACAGTCACTTACTATAATAATAACTACTAATTATATACATGGTATACAGGAAAATGGTCATATGCAAACCATTTTTGGCAGTTCAAATTCCCAAATATTAACTGATAGCTAAAAATCCTAGACTAACCACAATGTTACATGTATGTGGTTCTGCATCTATATCCGAAATACGTCATTCAGCATTTAGGATACTACATGAGATATTTTATAGAATGTTGGTTATTTTCAAAGTGTACTTAACAACAATCCAATCAGCAATGACACAATGACAAGGGAACATCAGCTGAATCATCTTGAAGATCAACAACCCTTTTCTTTCGTTGAGAAGTTGGCTTTTGCATCACTCAATGTGTACTGGTCTGGTCCTGTAACATGGGAATTTAAACTCAAAATTTCAATTTATAAGCTAAAATTTTGATTTTGTTCAGTTGTAATTTTTGTTTGTTTAAATATTCACTCCATTTAACCCATTGATGCCTACAATATGTATATTAGCGCCTTTGACGGCTGCTTTTTTTTGAGCTCTTCAGTTTTTTATAGTTTTAGCTTTCCTCTCTTGTTCTGTCATCGATTTGGTTTGCCTAGGGACTACAATTGTTGTTTATCTTCGCTATGATGTTACTCTATTCGAGAAAATTTTTGTTATCCCTTCAAAATGTTTGGAAAACGTCCACCTTTGCCCGTTCTGCTTCGTTGGGCCGTCCGCTTTCTACGCAAGTTTGGAAGAATCTATCAACGCTCAAGATCCTCACTCCTTCGAAGGGTATACGTGGTGGAGTTCGTTCAAGAAGCTCAAGGAGCTGGTCTATTCCTTCACTTGTATCCTTACGATCACAAACAGTCTATTCTTTGACAAATAACCAAAGGGTGCTAACTTTGAGAACTTATTAAGTATTCAATGCAAAGTCAGAAGCGTGACTTCTGGTAATTTGCATTCGTCTCGATATTTTGTTCCCTCTTTAATGATGTCCAATGTCATGTCACTGGCCCCTAAATTGGATGAGTTACGATGCTTTTTTGAGTCTAACAATCCCGACATTGCCCTAATTACTGAAACATGGCTGAACGACAACATCGACGACGCGGTAATTGACATTCCAAATTATTCAGTCACTCGTCTCGACCGCCAAAGTGCTAGTCACGGGGGAGTATGTGTTTATCTCAAATCTGACTTAAATTACATTGTTTTGCATGCGTTTACTCATCCAACTATTGAAGCTTTGTTGTTAAAGCTTCGCCCTTCAAGGCTTCCTAGAGGTTATAGTTGTTTAATTATCGCTGTAATTTACCATCCTCCATCGGCAAACGACCACCTGCTAGAAGAATATCTTCATGAATCGCTGTCGTCTTTGGAAAGCCAATTCCCCAATTGTGGTTTTGTGATCGGTGGCGACTTCAATCGAATGGATGTTTCTTCAATTCTTAACCATTTTAAATTCAAACAGTTGGTCAAGTTCCCTACAAGAGGTGACCGCATACTCGACTATATTATTACAAACTTATACGATTATTACCTTAATCCAAATAGAGCACCTCCCTTCGGCCTGTCAGATCATTTCACGGTTGTGGTGAGCCCAGCAACACGCCGTCAGCAATCTCGTGGATTTGCAAAAAAGGTTGTGCCAATACGGAAAAAAACCTCTTCTGGTCTTCGTAGTTTGGAAGCCTATCTAAGTGAGTTTGATTGGATTTCGCTTTTTTCAAACTTTGACGATTCTGTCGATTCTGTTGATGCCCAGCTTGAAGCTCTTGAAACAATTATTAAATTTGGCCTGGATTTATTCCTCCCAACCAAACTGGTTTGTTTTCATCCCAAAGATTTTCCTTGGATTACTCCTGAACTCAAACTATTAATAAAGGATCGTCAGATTGCCTTGGCGACCGGAAATATGGAACTATTTCGCGAGTTACGAAATAAAGTAAATCGAACCAGGAAAGTTTGTAGGAAATGTTTTTATGATACGAATATTGATACCATCAAAAAATCTGACCCGAGGCAATGGTGGAAAGAGATCAAACGCTTGTGTGGGCTTCGTAAGACGTCTGCAGTGTTGCAAGTCAATCTTCCGGGTGGTCAAGCAGTTTCCTCATGTGAAGATAAATTACGTCTTGCTAATATTATCAATGCTGCTTTTATTAAGCCTACAGTCCATTCCGAACCTATCGACGCCCGATCTAAACTTAGTGTGGGAGACGACACCATTCCCTTTCAAGTCCATCCAGATGCTGTATACAATAAACTAACAAAAATCAAATCTCATAAGGCTGGAGGTCCTGATGGTATTCCCAATTGGATATGGAATAAATTCCCTTCTATTCTATGAGGGGTGATTACCGCCAAAATCCAATACTGTATTATGCAATTGCATTTGGCATTCTGCAATGGAAACTTTCGTTCTACAATTCTGTTTCACATTTCATTATGCTCATGCAACATTATACATGACTTGCATTTGGCATTCGGCGATGGAAACTTTCGTTCTGCAATTCTGTTTCACATTTCATTATGCTTTTGCAACATTATACATGACTTGCATTTGGCATTCGGCGATGGAAACTTTCGTTCTGCAATTCTGTTTCACATTTCATTATGCTTACGTCACATTATGCATGACGCTCAGTTGAACATTTTTTGGACTCCAGACCGCGTAGCCCTGGGACTAGTTGTTTTCACTCTATTTTGCATTTTTGGCGCCTTCTTGTATCCAACATGGCGAATAGGGGCGCTGAAAACGTCGGTCGGGCAATGAACTTACTTCGTGAAGCTACAGTGTTGCTTTCAGGCAATTCTGTTTCACTGAATCACAACCATGATCACAACACTGCCACTGGTAATCAAGCTTCTAATCCGTCAACAAGCAGTACGAGTTTAGTAACGCCTACCATCGCTAGTGGAACGTCGAGCTGTCCATCTGGTTCGACTATTTGCCAGCCTGGAACCAGCAGCAACGGAACAGAAACTGCTTTGCGTAATTTTCAAGCACTTTTTCGTCCTTACCAAAACGCCTCTGTACGTGATGTATTACACAAACCTCCAAACAAAAAGGTTTGCAAGCGCAAACAATCGACTGCTAGGGAAACGTGGACCCACGAAGTGTTATGTCTAGCCAACACGGCTCAAGAAGCGACGCCGTCGAGAGCCCAGAAAGAAGAACTTCAACGTGCTGGGTTAGGGCGCAGCAAGATACGCTTTGATGGCAATGCCACTCCCAGGGCATTTAAGGAGAAGCTGGAAGAAGTATTCCCAAAGTTGGTAGACGGAGGGGGGTTCGAGCTTTTTCGACGAGGATCTTCAGCAAACGAGTTAGTTGAAATTCACCCACCACCGAGTGGTTACTCAGTACCTTTCCTGCGAGATTCCTCTGGTATAGGTCAAGCCCTAATCTTTGTACGGCCTCTTCAAATGAACCTTGACGTGTCACCTGGAAAAGTTGATGTCACTAACTTCGACTCAAAGGTAAATAAGCTCAGTTAAAGCTCTGTTTAATACATGTATTATAAATAATGCAAAATTGCATTTTTTATTTGCATAGGGGGGTTGAGGACCTTGGAAAAACCAGGGAAAATCCCAGGAGGGAGAGGATATGTGGCTTGGAATAAAAGTTTTAGGAAATTCCAGGAAGTTGCCTGAAAATGAGCTGTTTGGTCAAGCATGTCCTCAACCTGTGAAAAAAATGCAATATGTCAGTATGTACTGTAGGTGTGTGCACGAAATGACATGATGGACATAAAAATGAAAAAAAAATCATTTGTTGCATATGCCATTTCATTTTATCTGTTATGTATTAAACCATGTACACTGTAGCAAAAAACTCACATGAAATTGGGTGGTAATCGACTATGTTTTATGTTTTATAACTAGCAGTTAATATATCTAAACTGTTCTCCTTAGAGGTCCAGTAAGGGTCCTCCCCCATTGGTCCAGTGTTACTACAGGAGGAAACAGGACCTGTGGTGTTTGGTGGAGTCAAACGAACTTGAACCACTCTTATATGCGGCTAAGGTGAAATTTTAGGTTGCAGATCGCAGCAGTGAAAAGCATGTGCACTAACCACTGTGCCACCCCCATGACACTTAAGCTTACTGTACATACTGTAAATTGGATTTGATTTTTTTTTCATACTAATACTGTATAACGGTTTGATTTTTCCTAATATTTGCCTAATTTCTTGGACATTCCACTTTGGATTTACCCTTTCTCTTTTCATTCTATTTGAATTTTCATTGAAAATTGGAGGGGTGCCTAAAGATTGAATGGGTCATTCCAGAAAATATCCATCCTCCCCCCACAGAAAAAATGGCAAATTTTTCTCCCCCTCTCTGGACATCCTACAATAATTTTAATTCTAAAGTTAATTTTACCCTATCCCCCTTCAGACAGTGCAAATTTCCTCTGAAATGTTCATACAAACATTGATTATTCAGTAAAAACCCGCGTATAAGAACCTACATTTTCCCAGGTCAGCCTGAATAGGTTCTTATATTTTTGATGCATAAGAAAAAATCAGGCTGTTTAGGTTCTTAAATAGGTTCTTATTTTTCAAAGACTGTGGTGTGGGTCATGAGTTTGTAGATACAGATGTATTACCTGGGTGTGGTCCTATATAGGTAAAATTATGATTAATGACTTCAGTAACATGGAATGGATTGACGTGATGTACAAAATTCAAATTCTATTACTCCATTGCAATACAAAATGCCCTTTTTACTTTTATTTATATTCAGTTTATACCTGATTTAGTGCTATTTAGCTAGATTAGCTTTGCTATTCTAAATAGCCAGTGCTTTAGTGATTTGTTTCAATGTAATTTAGAAATAACTTTTGTATTATAATTTTCTTATTGGCACAAATAAATCTGTTCTGTTCTGTTCTGTTCTGTTCTGTTCTGTTCTGTTCTGTTCTGTTCTGTTCTGTTCTGTTCTGTTCTGTTCTGTTCTGTTCTGTACTATAATTGTAACTGTAACTGACCTCCCAAATAAGAATCTATTTTAAATTTCAGGCTGAACAGGTTCTTATAAAATGGGTGGTAGAATGCATATATACATGTATAGAGTATATTGTATGTTTAAATTTTGTAACTACTGTACACTTACATGTTACATGATTAACAACAATTTATTATTTTATTCTACAGGGGATCGAAGATGCACCAAAAGTGATTTGTGTCCATTGTAATTTGAATATTCCTGTTACTATGATGAGAAATCACCAAACAGAATGCAGTGGGTAAGTACGGTTTTCAAGTTATTTTGTACAATTTTTAGATTAGTTGGATAAATACTACTGTAAAAGAGAAATTTTAATTGGTATGGGATAAAATATACAGTATGGTATACTGTACTGTAGGTACACATATCCCACCTTTAGAAATTCAAAAGTACATGTACAGTATGTGTAATCTTATTAAACTCTTGTCAGTGGTTTTAGGTAAACTTCAAAAAACCAATTGGACAGATTTTTGGAAAAAAATTGCACAAGAGATTATCAGGCATTCCTTACATGCATGTGTATCCCTTTGCATGCTCCCATTTTACAATAGTTGCCAGGGGCGTCGGAAGTAGGGGGGCCTGTTGGTGGTGGTGGTGGGGGGGAGCTGAATATGTTTGCCCCCCCCCCCCACTTTTTAACAAGGCCAGTAATAAAGAAGGCCAGTACTAAAGTTATGATTAACAAAATCCCTAACCCACGATTTTAAATAAAGATATAATAAAGAAATTTGAATGCAGATATTCAATGTCCAGAAAGTGTTGTCTTTTGAGTATTTTATGACGTTTTTGGACCTTTAGAATTATGTAAATCCTTGTCCTCAAATGCAGGAAATGGCATTTCAGAGACTCTAGATTTCAAAATTTCCCAGGGGAACATGCCCCCGGACCCCTCTAAAATTGTTTTGCCCCTCCACCCACTTTTAGTGTTGCTTCGACGCCCCTGATAGTTGCATATACTGTTTGGTTTTTTGTTTGTTTGTTTGTTTGTTTGTTTGGTTGTTTGGTTGTTTGGTTGTTTGGTTGGTTGGTTGGTTGGTTGGTTGGTTGGTTGGTTGGTTGGTTGGTTGGTTGGTTGGTTGGTTGGTTGGGTTTTTTTTTGTTTTTTGGGGTTGTAATATTTTTTTTTTGTTTTTTTGGGGTTTTTTTTTGGGGGGGGGGTTATGGGTGGGACACTTGAACTTTACTAAATTACTAAATATACTGGTTCAACTTCATCTATTTTGCAATATGTACACAATCCCACCCTCCCCTTCCCTTTACAATGTTGTCTAATGAAACGAGTTAACAATACTGGTGAAATTCAGCATAAACAATGGTATACAACATTGAACAGGAGGTTCGGGGAATTGGAAAACCGATAAATGACACAAATGTCCCAATACTTTTGAAAATGATTGTAGCAGAAGTGTGCTGGGAAATTGACAGCATATCTTCCTCCCTAGAATTAACCAATAATTGTTAACTTAATTGTAACATGTTCTTATCCATCGGTGCCATTTGGCACTTTTTATTTTTTGCTATACCTAATGCCAGACGATTTTACTCGTCAAGGGATGAAGGGAAGACCTCCTGACATGGTGGGGGTTAAAGGGTAAAAAATTAACAATAATCGTTAATTCTAGCCCTAATTCCAGACCTTAATCCTAACGTTTATAAACCTAAACCAGGAAAACAAACAATCATAATATAATATAAATTGTACATGTACAAAACATGTTGACTGATATTGGTAAGGTAGTTAAACATATCATCTACCAGTAAGTGAATTTTGTATAACACATTGCCTTTAGAATATCAGCTTTAAGTGCCCAGACTGTGGTGGATAATCCTTGTTGTTCTTCTAGTTGTTGTGATGATGCCAATGTAGGTGATGAAATGGTACAGTATGTTTGATTTCTTTATTAGTGCACAAATAGAAGTTTTAACTAATACAGTAGAAAATAATTGCCAATTGTGGCATACTTAGTGTTGATCCGAAATTAATACATGTAAATTAATTTAAATGATTTATTGTTCCCTCAGCCAGCAGATATCAGAATGTCAATCATGTTGCCTCAACTGAAACAAGCATTTCCAAATCATGATGAAACTTGCCTACAGTCTGCTCTGCAGGATTCCAATTTTAATTCAAGCAGAGCAATTGATATAATTTTAGGACAAGGTATGTAGGTCAATGATACAGTACGATTATACTGTATATACAATAATTATATCTACAGGTACATTTCAGAATCATTGTTTCTTTCATAATTCAGCCACATACAGTACTGTAGCCTGGGCACCAAATGCACTGGTGTCCAGATCACATTCCCAAACCCTAGATGCTTTTGGCACTTCTTGTCCCCATATTATATTTTAGCGATGATTTTTGGAGAAGTTAGAGTATTCGGGAAAAAGTGCTGGGCACCATGAAAATCCTGTTCAGATGGGTACTAGCTCTTGAGATAGTCCCTGTGCCTGGGCACTGCTCAGTTTTTCACTCGGGTACAGTATTAAGACTAGTGCTGCCACCATAGAAACTCTTATTTACATTGCTTGAAACCATTGTAATGATCCAGTGTTCTTGTGTACATACTTTAATAGCCAGCTCCCCCTGGAGAGGTATAAGATCATGGGTCTTAGCCAGAGTAAAATTGTTAGAGGCTACAGTACTGTATCTAGACCAGACTACATGTACATGTAGATGAATTGAGACAATTGATTTCAGAATGTGACATACAGTATGCTTATGATTTACCAGTAAGTAGATACATGTACATTACATAATATTTAAAACACAAGCAGGAGTGTTTTATCAGATTTAAAACTACGAGGGTGCAGCCTGAGTGTTTTAGATCTGATAAAACATGTGATGCGAGTGTTTTGAATGGCTTCAAAAATGATTCGTTATTGGATGTTATGTTCATTAGTATTCTTTATATAAAATTGTATGTTCATTAGTATTCTTTATATAAAATTGTATGTTCATTAGTATTCTTTACATAAAATTGTATGTTCATTAGTATTCTTTCTGACGTCAAGAAGTTTTATCAGGTATAAAACCACGGACATGGTACTGATTTCCTTTGTGTTTTCCTCGTGAATTATTGAGTTTTTGAATGTATATTTTATCTCTTTTAGATGTGAAAAATATTTCATCAAATTCAAGTGACTCAGAGGACCTAGACCTTCCTCTTGCATATACTTCACACAGTGCCCACGAAAATACTGCAGAAAACACTGATCCTTTGCAAAAAGCAGTGGAGACATTCAGAACTAGAAATGTTGATTGCACCATTCCTCGTCAATTATTTTCTGTCTGTCGAAGTGATGGTGATGAAGATCTAAAAATGGATATATTCTCAGTCTACAAAAATCCTAACACTAGTCTAAGAGCAAGGCCGAGGGTCAGATTTGAAGGCGAGGAAGGTGTAGGTGCTGGCCCCACCAGGGAATTCCTTGTGTCGGCTATTAAAATAGCCCAAGATGGAATTGGGTTCTCTCCAAAACCAGTGTTATACTTTGAAGGGGAGACTGACCACAAACTTCCAATTCATAACCAGGGTCTCAGACAAACTGGTAGTTTTCAAGCTATTGGACGTATACTTGGACATTCATTTCTGCACGATGGTCCAACTCTATGTGGGTTATCCCCAGCAGTTAAAAACTATTTCACATACAAAGCTGGTGATGATGTATCCACAAACCCACTTCCACTAGAAATCAAAGATATACCAGATGTGGAACTACAAATACTTTTGGAACAAGTAAGAATCACAACTAATTTTCAGAATCACTGCGGTCATGGCTTGCATCAATATGGTTGGGGTGGGGGTGGGGTGGGGTGTGCTGATCTGAAATTTTCAAATCCAACTGTAGAGTCCTCACATTGCATTCATTGCATTTGTACAAAATATATATTTAATGCTCCCTTGTTCTTCACATACATTCTACGTTCTCTCCCCCCCCCCCCCAGATCCCTAGTCCCTTGCGGACTCACTCCAAAACCTGCTTGGGCCCTGGACACTACATCTCTCCCCAAATTAGTTAAGAATAACAACAAACAAAGCTAAACAAAATACCAACAGTAACCTATTAAAGTAGTCAAGGTTTTCACACCAACACTATTCCTACTCAGTTAGCACTGAGAAAACCAGCACGTTTAAAGGACTTTATATAATATTAGCATATTATATAAAGTCCTTTAAACATGCTGGTTTTCTCCGAATGCGGGTAAGGCGCGTTGGCACACCCATCATCTTCTCTCCTCCCTTCTTGTTCGTTCCTGTTGCGGTGCATGAACTTGACTCATTGTTCGATGACATTGACTCGTTTCTCGACTCTTTAGTCTCTTTCTTTTGATCTCTCTTCGGGTGACCATCGCTTGCTGACATTCTTACTCCCAGCTTACAGTATATGCGGTAGGAGGTGTGAAAAAAAAGAGGAAGGCCAAGAACAACATGGGGATCAGGCAAGCCTGTGTAGGTGTCCTGGTACCTGACCAAAATACATTGTTCAGTAGTGGTCACTACTACCTGGTTTCTTTTCATTGGTTGGGCTATCCGAAACTCACATTCAACAAGTTTACCCTCTGACTCCCAAGAGTGCCAATTGAATTGGCACTCTTGGTATTTTACTGTCTAACTCTCGGCACAGTGGGAGTCGAAGGATTAAGGCAAACAAATGTTAAGTCTTCAATGAACATACACTGTATACATGCATGTATAAACAATTTTTGAACTAAGAAGCCAAAGATTTCAAATTTACTAGTAGTACTATTATCACAATTACTTAAAACAATTTTAAACTTAGATGTTGTATGCACTTCTAGAGACCTTGCACATACTGTAATTGGACTGTTTGTATATAAATAATTTATTTTACAAATTTGTTTCATTGTACATGTAGCTGCAAGGTGAACCTAACAGTGGACAGTTACCTGCTGGTGTGTCTGACGACATAACACCCTATTTATTAGAGGCCGGTATTGATGTTGAGCTTCTGCATACAGACAAAAAACTGATCATTCAAGGACTGCTCATATTCAATGTCATTGAGAAACGAAAGTTGGAGCTAGATGACATAGCAAAAGGTATGACATGTTAATTGTTATTTTGCTAGTACAGTATCCTGAATAAAGTTTATTCTGCATCAAATCTGAAATCTTACCCCTACTTTAGGAAATGACAATCCTTATTTAATTAACCATTGCAGGTTTGGAAAGTGTGGGTTTAAAGTCATTCTTGGAGAGTAATCCTCAGTGTGTTAACTTGGTATTTCCAACAGAAAGAGAAACCGTAATTTCTGGTGAGGAAATGAAACTGAAAATACGGTTCCAAGAGGCTGACTTATCTGAAAGGAACCAAAAAGCTAGAGAATTGTTTCTCATGTATATTGACCATATTGAATGCCGGAATGAAGGTGAGATACTACAATTGTCTGGTGCATAAGCTCATTTGAAAACGGTTTTCATAATATACATGTACAGTACAATACACAGTAGGTTTCCATTGCTTTCATGAAATATTTAATAATACTGTTATTTTTGTCGTTTCATTTGCAGATGGGGCACAGTTGGCAGACCTCTGTTGTTTTTGGACTGGTTGCAACCAATTACCACCCCGTTCAACGATGCTGACTGCAAAATTTGATGAAAGTGGTGACATACTTTTACCCATGGCTGAAAGTTGCTTTCTGTCCCTTACACTGCCAGTGAAACATACAACATTTCCTGATTTCACCAAAAATATGGATGTGGCCTTAAAATATGGCTCTAAAGGCTTTTGCTTTACATGACAATGGTAATATTACAGAAAGATTAATGCAATACTGTAATACGTAGTGGAATACGACTTACATATAACATTCATGAAATAGTAACCACCAGACTAATCATGAAACTTAGTAGTCATCTGTTCACCTTTTGCTTAATTTATTGTTGAGTTTTAGTTTCACACTACAGAAAAGTCACACTTAGTGGTCATCTGTTCACAGTCTGTTAATTGTTGACTTTTAGTTTTGCAGTACAGAAGTGAGAAAAAGAAAGGCACAAGCCAAGGGTGAAAAAGCGGGGGAGGGGGAAGGGAACCTGCACGTATAGAAAAATTCCACATAGGTTGAAACTCGAATTAATCAGTTACATGTATAACCGGGATTTATTTTTGGAACGTAAACAACATACTGTACCAAAATAGGCAAAATACACTTAAATTGGTTGTTATTTAGTTACATGAGCATTCCAACATGGAGTACAAAGCATTCTGTTCTTATCTTTTCTCTTTGGATTGACCAAATTGTTACCCTATCACTTCTTTCTACTGAAACGCCAACCAAAAGTCGTGTTTTTGCCAACACAGAAAAATCAATAGCTATTCTTTCCCATGGCAAGATTCCCATCCTTTCCAACGCAAGATCTAATGATTTTGCTACGATTTTTAATTCAATTAATAGCATGACCCTTCTCAATGAACCGAATGGTCATTAATTACCTTGGAAACATGACTTAAAATCTTATGTACTGATCAATTTGAAACTTTAACATCACCTGGGCACACCCCAGCAAACTGGTAATATACTTTGTACTTAAATAAATAATAGTTTTTCTCTAATTTTTCTCTATTATGTTTTCCACCCCCATTGTTTGCAAAGAAAATGGCCGTTCTGCTAAGCCACCGGTAATTCTGATAGGTTGTATACAGGCATTCCACCCCCAAAATGCGTGAATTAAGAAAAGGAGACTTCAAAACCTGGGTATGGGGTTGTGGAGACTTCCAGTTCAAATCTCCCTATCTACCAAATTCCCCACCCAAAGAAGGTGTCAAGTCAAATTCCCTACTGCCCAGAGACTACTAAGTCAAATTCCCAAGGTATCCGGGGGGGGGGGTATGTTGAAGTTTCAAATTGACCAGTACATTATCTGCCCATTGAAGAACATAATAACTTTTAACAATGTTTTACAACAATGGCAAAGGTCTACACGAGCAATATTATTGACTATTTTTTAGAGTCTGAACTTAGCAAGTCTTAACTTAGTTAGAAGGACTATTATCAGGCTGTGTGTTATGTTCTTACAAAAATTATGTTTGTAAAAATAAGTCATTTTTTTAACCCTTTCACTCCCACATACAGAATTTTCCGTACTTTATTCTTTTATTCTGTCTAACACTAGACAATTTTAACCGTCAATGAGAGAGCTCCCGGAAAGTTGGGAGTGAAAGGGTTAAATACTGGTATCACTATTTTCCCTGAGGACTGACCCTAAGAATTTGTGCCCTGAAGCATCAAACTGCCCGACCCTACAGCATGCATATATGTAATCAAAATTACCATAATAAACTTTTTTTTTTCTAAAAGAAACAGTAATCTCTTAAGGTCTTCGTTAAGGTTTGCAGGGTCATTTCTGTAAAGCGTTCTCAATTCATCAGAATTTATGCCAGAAAAACAAAACAGATATCGTTAGAAAGCTATGAATTTGTAGAATACAATGGTGTCTTTGATTTCGCGATAAACGCAAACCATTAATAGTTGTGAATTTTTAAATTAAAACCAGAGGACTTAACTTGGGGCAACTTAAGTACAAAGCGTTTCATTTTGTTCAAAATCTTTTTTCGCAGTTCGATTCCGAGATAAATTTCCAGCAAAACGGTGTCAGTGTTTTTTTGATATGTCGAGTTTTGCCAAATTTATTGACGATCAAAGTTGAAAATGCTGTATTTCGACCAACATCCGGACAAAATAAGTCATAAATTCGAAACCAGGTGATAAAATTAATAAAAAACACTGACACCATTTTGCTGGAAGTTTATCTTGGAATCAAACTACAAAAAAGATTGTGAACAAAATAAAATGCTTTTTACTTGAGTCGCCCCGAGTGAAGCCCTCTGGGTTTAATTAGAAAATTCGCAACTATTAACAGTTTGTGTTTATCGCAAAATCAAAGACGCCATTGTATTCTACAAATAGCTTTCTAACCATATGCATTTTATTTTTCTGGCATAAATTCTGATGAATTGAGAGCACTTTACAGAAATAACCCTGAAAACCTTAACAAAGACCTTAAGGTAGCAATAGGGTTATCCGGTATCGTTTTGTAAACAGCTGGCATCGCGCCACTATTAAGGTGATCGCAAAGTGTCATACACCAATTTAAAGCCAATTAACCATGGAAGACGATTATAAAATCTAAAATTATAGAAAATTTAATGGTTATCCGTTGTATTTACCGAAAGAAAAAAGGTTTTTGGCTTCACAAGTTTATAGTTTTGAAATTTATATCATTGTAATCGCTGATAAATTATCTACAAAACTGTGTCAGCGATTTTTGGAATTCTGTTTCATTCATTTTTTACCAACGATTTACGTTGTAGTCACAATATACATATTTCACAACTTGTAAATTCAAAACGCGATAAAATCAAAATTATGCAACTAATAAAAAATCGCCAACACGTGTTTGTAGAAGAGTATGTACTTAGTAATGCCAAACGTTTCAGTGAAAAATGTTGAAACGCTGCAATGTTCTAACTGTTGAAAAACACAAATTTTGGCAAAAAATCGAAATTTTTGTCACTGACAGATAATGTTGCACTTGTTTAAAAATTGGGAAAAAAGAAGAGATTTTTTACATTTTCCCCCCTATTGCTACCTTAATCAGTTGTTTGTAACCGTTCAGATATGAACTGCAGTACCTCCATATAAATATCTAATCCATGACTCTGGGATAGACGTTGAGGGTTGATAGTCCTTCTAAGTTCAGACCATTGCTCCTCATTAAAAGATAATCTTGTTTCAGGAATGTCCACATGATTCTCATTATCAGGCTGTGTTGCAACAGGGCCTTCCCAATCAACACCATAATCATCTATGTCAACCTAAAAGTTTTTGAAATGTCCATTACACAAAACTTAATAACAACTTTGGCAACCAAATTGCTTACCTCTCTGTTAAATTCTGTTGCAACTCTGCCAGTTGAATTTCTACATGCTAACATACCACGTATCCACAGCTGCTCAGGAGAACTGTTCTGCTCACTACTGATAGGACCAGTGTTGTGCCCTGCTTTGAAAGTTGCTAAACTATGGTTGATGCGAGGTAAATAAACAAAATGAAGAGCCACTAAGTGGCATTCGTTTGAGGGATCCAGAATTCCTGATTCTTCCATGAAATAAAACAAGTGATAGAAGAGATGTGTGCATCCAGCAAACAAATCTCTCCACAACCGTTCGATTCTTTGGTTGTGGACACTGCGACCGGTAATATGACTTCCTCTATCTGGGCCACGCAGTGGGTGTGTTAACATGAACCATGCCACATCAACGTTCTCGCCACCTTTGTCAGATCTCACTCTTGAAGGCAAACCAAACTGAGTGACTGCATTTGAAAAATGTTGATAAACAGTTGCAGCTTTATTGTTTGTGGAACAAGCCAAGAAAACAATCATTCGTGAAAACCCATCAATACCCCCATGTATTACAAACCTCCATCTATATAAAACAATGGTAATAGATAAAATCATAAATTAATTAGTCAGTTTATCATAATCATCTTTTTTATCTTTGCTAGAGTTCTTTTGAGCTCTTGCAGATGACATAAACATCACCATGTTGGGTGGCAACTTCAGAGTTCCAATGTTTACTTGACCAAATAATGAAATGGAAAAGCTTTTGTTTATGGATTCACCACCCAGCTTGAGAATGCATGCAAGAGCTGAATATAATTGTAAACACCCATACCATAGATAGTCTAAATAAACTGACAAAATTTTACAATTTTTTAAATTTTTGAGGTACAGTATTTTAATTTTTTTTGTAATTGAAACATCACATTATGCTTTGTCAATGCTTCTTTTACACTTAGTCAAAAATGGTATATTGAAGGACTGATTTTTAACTGAAATAAAGATTTAAATTTAAAAAAAATCTAAATCAAAATTGTAGGTTCGTCTACCCTTTTAAAAATCTAAAAATTGTCAGAATAAAATCGCGAAATGTCTCACTATTGTCGGACTTGGAGGTAGATCTCTGACGTTTTTAAAAGCTTATCTTGAACTATATACAATATATTTCACAACAAAACTGTCATTTTACTTCATATATACTTTAAAATATTTAAGTAACGTTGTTTTGACTTTGCATTTCATTTATACCAGTACTGTATAGTACAGTATTAAAACATGAAATACATGATCATTCATATTTTTAAGTTGAGGATTCATTTTCACTAAATTTTCTAAACAGATAGCATTTAAACAGAATGTCTTACCTTATCAGCTTGTGGTTACCATCAATATGCCACAAAGACAATGGACCTGGAACTGAATAACTTCTCCGTTGTATTACATTCAACTCCAGCGCCCGCAGCAAGGTCCCTTGCGGATCCACGCGACGCATGGAGTTGCGAACCCTTTCTTGTTGTATTCGTATTCCTCGAGCTAACAAGTAACCGGTCATTCTCTTATAACCAGTGTTCGGAAAATTTGACAATGTTTCTCGCACAACAGAGTCTAGTTCGTCTTGTGTAATATTGCTGTAAGATGCTCTAATTGAAATACCGAACTCTTGCAACCTTCGTTCAATGGTGCGTTGACTTACCCCAAGTAGCACAGCCATTTGTCTGGCAGTAAAACGTCTTTCGACAAGAAAGGCCAACTGTTCGTATGGTATTTCAAATTTCGGTTTTCCCGAATTACCAGTGAAAACCCTTGCCACTTGAAAGTTGTTTGACGTGTTACGTGGTACAGATAAACAAATCAGCGCCTCTGTAATACAGTGAAGAACATCTGCTTCGATCATACCACACTGATAATATCTTGTTACCACGCTTAATAACCATTCTAACCTGTGCTGTATATTTTCCAAACACTCAGATTCTACGTTACGCACATCCAACTGCTGTAAAATATTTAAAAGACAGTGCCTAACACGGTTTCTCACAAGTTCTCTCGTACGAATATTTATTTCTTCCTCGCTTTCGCCCTCCATTACTCCTCCATATTAAATACTTAGCCTGGTCCCAGGGCTACGCGGTCTGGAGTCCAAAAAATGTCAACTGAGCGTCATGCATAATGTGACGTAAGCATAATGAAATGTGAAACAGAATTGCAGAACGAAAGTTTCCATCGCCGAATGCCAAATGCAAGTCATGTATAATGTTGCATGAGCATAATGAAATGTGAAACAGAATTGCAGAACGAAAGTTTCCATTGCAGAATGCCAAATGCAATTGCATAATACAGTATTGGATTTTGGCGGTAATCACCCCTCATACTATTCTTGCTACTCCTGTTTGCATGGTCCTTAACGCTTCTTATCGTTTAATGAGTGTTCCAAGATCATGGAAAAGCGCGGATGTGTGTCCCATTCCGAAAGTTAAACCAATTGCTGATGTAGACAAAGACTTACGTCCAATATCCTTGACGCCTACTCTGTCGAAGGTCGCGGAAGACTTCGTCCTCGAAAGCTTTATCAAACCAATGGCAATGGATGTCCTTGCAAGCGATCAGTATGGAGCAATTCCAAATTCTTCCTCCACAGAGGCTATCATCAGCATGGTTCATCACATTGCAAGTGAAACTGACGGCGGTTCGGGTTCAACAGTTAGAGTAGTCGTCTGTGATTTCCAAAAAGCCTTTGACCTGGTTGACCACAAGCGGTTGATTGAGAAAGTTTACAGCCTTGGTTTATCCCCGTGTATTGTTAACTGGGTGGCTGATTTTTTGACTAACCGTCGTCAACGTGTAAAACTAGCGAGTGACTGCGTTTCCGAATGGTCTAAGGTCTTTTCTGGCGTCCCCCAGGGAACAAGGTTGGGTCCTTGGCTCTTTGTGTTAATGCTAAACGACTTACAATCCGAAGCAAAACAATGGAAATTCGTAGATGATTTGACAGTGATGGAAACTATCAAACGGAGCGAATGCAGTAACATCCAATCAACTCTCAATTACATTTGTCAATGGTCAACAGAGAATAAATTCACCCTCCATCCTACCAAGTGAAGGGATTGAGATTCTCCTTTCAACGGGTCAAAGATACCTTTAATCCACTTATGGTTGGTGATAATTTGTTAGACGTCGTCTCACATGCAAAAATCCTGGGGGTTATTATAAGTAACGACCTGAAGTGGAATCTTCACGTCGATAATATCATCAAAAAAGCATCCAAGAAATTGTATTTTCTCATCCAACTCAAACGTGCTGGTGTGCACCAAAACGAACTTGTACTTTTCTATTCTGCATGTATTAGGTCATGCATTGAGTATGCTGCCCCTGTTTTTCACTATGCGTTGCCTAAATTTTTATGTAATAATTTGGAACGTGTCCAAAAAAGAGCATGTAAAATTATTCTTGGTTATGGGAACTACTCTAGTTATGATGAGGCTCTGGTGGAATTGAATTTACCATCTTTAGTGACGCGACGTGAGTCTCTTTGCCGTAAGTTATTTACGAAGACACGAAATGACAAATCATCTAAGTTGTTTGATCTACTTCCGCCCGAAGTTACGCATTCTTACTCCCTGAGGAATCCTAATCGTTTTAATCAAGTTAAATTTAATACTAATAGGTTTGGCAATACCTTTATAATGAAATGTGCCAGACATAAATTGTAGATTTATTGTAATTTTAATTAGAATAAGTTTTATGTGTAAATTTATACGCAATTCAGCCTATGCTGCAAGGTTTTAAATTTTTAATAAATTCAATTCAATTCAATTCAATTCAATTCAATAGGAATCATCAGCTGCTGATAAACTTAGTAACACAATAAAAGAGACATTTTTGGCTGGTTCAGGCAGGAATAAGTAATAATCACTTGACCCAATACCATTGTTACCCCCCCTTAGAGAGTAAAATCATCTGCTGGAGTGTGAATTAATGTCAATATTAAACTTTATAATTACGAAGTATAATTTAGGGACTATCTTCCATCATACATTGTATCACAGATGGGCTCTCAGATGTGATAATGACCTACTAGCTGACTAGCTTCCCAGGATCAAGAGTAAGATTCCCTCCAAAGGTCACATGCTCATACATTCCTCCTAACTACAAGATTGCAGTTACTGAACAAACAATTTGGACAGAAAATTCTACTTTCCTAGCAGAATTCTTGTATTTTTGAACACAATTAGAATATAGGGATGTTCAGTAATGTATAAGGAATATACAGTATCTGTATGTCACTAAAATTATACCAATATTATTAGTATGACATTATACCAGTTTGAGACTTATATTTTATCAAACCGGTCAACTTTCTAAAATATCCAGATGTGTGATATGTGTTCTTAACATAAATATATATATATATATATATATATATATATATATATATACGTCCGTTCATCCATCCGTCCGTCCGTCTGTCCGTCCGTCCATCCGTCTGTGTATATATATATATATATGGTATTGAGCACTCTAACATTTCGTGAACCAAAACTCACTTATATATATATATATACATATATATACATATATATATATATATATATATATATATAATATATAATATATAATATATAATATATAATATATAATATATAATATATAATATATAATATATAATATATAATATATAATATATAATATATAATATATAATATATAATATATAATATATAATATATAATATATAATATATAATATATAATATATAATATATAATATATAATATATAATATATAATATATAATATATAATATATAATATATAATATATAATATATAATATATAATATATAATATATAATATATAATATATAATATATAATATATATATATAATATATAATATATATATATATATATGTGTGTGTGTGTGTGTGTGTGTGTGTGTGTGTGTGTGTGTGTGTGTGTGTGTGTGTGTGTGTGTGTGTGTGTGTGTGTGTGTATGTATTAAAAATCTCAGTATACAGCATCAGTGTCACTTTAAAAAAGACATACAGTTAGACCAATATATAATCTGCTAATAGTATTTTGAGATATAAACATGCCTATTGGAATAAATCATTATGTCATTGATCAATAAATAAACTACCAGTATTATTTAAGGATTTTACTTACCAATATAGACAGCAAGTTGAATGGTTGAACACAACTGGACATGGTAACTCTACCCTATGGACTAGAAAGCAAGAGAAAATAATATATGAATCAATAAGCAGACAAACAAACGCACACAAAACATACTTTACTTAGTCTGTTTAATACCAACAATTTAATATTTCATGAACACAGGCGGCCCAAGTTCAAGGTGTGTGGTAGCCCGCAGTGCGGGTGTTTTAACGGTAATTTGAAAATATGTGACTTGACATAAACCCGTAAACAAACGAACGAATTTGTCTTAAATATCAACATTATGTGAATAAAATCTACTAACCTTGTCAATATGATGTCTTGTCTCATGTTTTATTCGTCGTCGAGTTGGTTTGCAGCGATTTACAGCGAGTTCTTTTCGACGCCGTTGCTTCCCGTACTTTCGGCGAGACGGCGACTCTTCGTATAATATTACCATATAAAATAGAAAGGCTGCACACTTCAGCGACGACACCCCGAACTCAAAGTCAAACATCTCCGCTCAAAATCGTCGTTTGAACATAATTCTTTCACGAGCGCATAGCACGAAGGTTGGGCTTGCCATAGAATACGGTTTGTTGACAACTCGTGGAATTTTCGCCATGTACGAACCCATTACCCTTCTCAAATTCATCAGTTTCAAATGTCCTCAGAGCCGTGGCGACGAGTTCGTGTTCTGATAGCTGGCTTAGCAGCCTGGCTTTTGAACAAAACACGCCCTGCCCGGGGTATGACAGTCAAGTTATGCACATGAATTACCGGGGGGAAATTTTGAATAAACTTGACCCTTGGCTATTGTCTCAGGCAGCCAATCGCGATGAAGTCGCGTAATGTTTACAAATTTCAAAAATCCAAACTAGCCAAGGGTCACATTTATTCAAAATTTCCCCCCGGTAATTCATGTGCATAACTTGACTGTCATACCCCGGGCAGGGCGTGTTTTGTTCAAAAGCCAGGCTGCTAAGCCAGCTATCAGAACACGAACTCGTCGCCACGGCTCTGAGGACATTTGAAACTGATGAATTTGAGAAGGGTAATGGGTTCGTACATGGCGAAAATTCCACGAGTTGTCAACAAACCGTATTCTATGGCAAGCCCAACCTTCGTGCTATGCGCTCGTGAAAGAATTATGTTCAAACGACGATTTTGAGCGGAGATGTTTGACTTTGAGTTCGGGGTGTCGTCGCTGAAGTGTGCAGCCTTTCTATTTTATATGGTAATATTATACGAAGAGTCGCCGTCTCGCCGAAGTACGGGAAGCAACGGCGTCGAAAAGAACTCGCTGTAAATCGCTGCAAACCAACTCGACGACGAATAAAACATGAGACAAGACATCATATTGACAAGGTTAGTAGATTTATTCACATAATGTTGATATTTAAGACAAATTCGTTCGTTTGTTTACGGGTTTACAGGGGTGGATTTAGACTACGTCAACTAAGTCGCGCGACGAAGTGAAAATTTGACGTGAATATATAATTTTCGCAAAAATTTACAATAAAATCTTACAAATAATATTTGCAGGATTTTATTATAAAAAATCATTATCTGGTAGGAACGAGTATGTTCTATTCTTAAAATGCCTATCTAGTACAGAGACTTCAGTTCAGGCCAGAAAAATTTCCCCGTTGGCGTTTTTCCGTTTTCTTTACGCGCGAGGCCTAATAATTCTGTGCTATGACTGATTTCGAAGGGGAAGCAGTGGGATGCACGGGACATAATGGGAGAGTCAAGGATCGGGTTCAGTCATTTCCAGGCCGCAAATGCGATGCAGGCTCTCGGCTTGATGAATTTGACGAAGTTGAGGACTTCGTCAAATTTTGACGAAGTTGGTCATTAGTTGGTTTGTTTTTCAACGTTCCTGATTGGCTAATTTTGCTCTAATTACGACTTACGATTGGTGTAGAGGCTGAAACGTCATTTTGCAGGATACGCGCCTTTCTGAATAATCGGTATGGTTAGCGATCGCTTCTGTGGTTCTACGAGGCCATGCGCATATTCTGTCCTTGGCTCTTATATTCCCGTGATTCCCGCCTGGCCACTGTTCTCGAGTTTCGACTTCTCGTTCGGACATAGTCATGAGGGAACAAGTTCGTATTGCTTTAAACAGCAAGGATACTGTAGCTCTACAAGAGCTTTATGATGAAATGTTCATGAAACTTTCGTCAAGTGCTTTACGCACTGAAGGTGAGCTTTTGCAGAGGATCGGAAAGGATATTTATCGGAATATCAATGGCGAGATGTTTATACCAGATTGCGCAAAGAGCAAGGGGAATTCTCTGATTGCTTTGAGGTAAGAAACCCCAGCTATAAATATGATTTGAATATCATTATAATTTTTATGATAATTAGATTTACTCTTGGGTCTAGGCCTAAACTTCGCGGTGTGCTTGTATTTAGTTGTCCACAGTGTTCAGTCATGAAACGTGTATCACAGACTAAAACTAGTGTATGCCAGTAATTTGATCTTGCTTGGAGATATGTTCATGGTTTAATATTAATTGTAATTTAATGTTTGTGAGAGTAACCCAGCTAACCAGGCAGTTTATATTCAAAAGACAAATTGAAACTTCAAACTGTCCAAAGCTGAGAAGTCATGTCATGTATTGTTTTTATTTAATATATTTTCTAGATCTGATGCTACTGGAAACTGCATGTACAGCTCGGTTTCCCTGTTACTTGTAGGTGACAATACTCTGGTTGATGATCTTAGAATTATGACATCAATTGAGCTTTTCTTGCTGATTATTATGGTAAGCATCCTTGTTTCATTTCCACCTTTGAAGCCCATAAGAACGACCCTTTTGCATCACTGTCAGGTATGGTTGCTATGTCTGTATCCTTTGAAGCCATTGATAGTGATACTAACTTGTCCTTAGATGAGTTAATTAAGGCAGAAGCTATGTATAATTTTAATGATAAAAAATGGTGTGGATTTTTATGCTTGTTGGCTTTGTCAACAGTTACTCGTAGGAATATTTTTTCGTATTACCCTGATTTTGATTCTAGGGTTAGGAGGTGGAGTTTGTTATTCAACCAAAAAATTGAACCTCGTTCGCCTGTAAAACCACTTTCTCCTGACCTATTAAGAGTATTGTTTTGTTATGAAGGAATTCTTCCTTTATCTGTTTTGTTTAAGCATAACCATTATGTACCATTAATCTGTGGTGCAGCGAAAAAAAGAAAATTAAATTCTTCTGCTTCTTCCATATCTAAAAAGCCTTGCAGGACTCAATCAAAATTACCATCTTGGCCTCCTATTAATAAAAACTTAAATGAGACAAAAAAAATTCTTCACAAGCACCCTCAACATCTGCCAATTTATCTATGCCAACTGAGTCTTTAAGTGATTGTTCTTCAGCTACAATGGTTACATCTACAGGTAAGTATGATATGGCTTCATCATGTACAGTAACTATGGTTGTCTCCTCTGATGTTCAAAAGGAAGTTAATTTATCTTCTCATAAAGATAATGCAACAAGTTCATCAGTTTCTTCATTAATTACTAACCCTCATGCAAATTTAGAACATAGGAATGAGTTTGATATTGCTTTTTATAGGGAGAAGGTTAAAGGTAAGAAAAATTCTGAAATTGAAAATTTAATTAAAAATGTATTTGTTCCTGATGAATTATACTCATTCCCAAAAACTAATGGGAGAAATTTTCGCACCAGTTGGCTTAAAAGTCATTCTTGGCTTTGTTATTCACCCAGTTTAGATGGTGGTTTTTGCCTTCCATGTGTTTTGTTTGGAGATAGAATTCCAGATAAGTTATCTAAAATTAGGAAACTTTTTTATGAACCTGTAACATACTGGCCTGATGCCAAAGCATGTTTTACAAGGCATGAAAATACGAAGGCAGCTGGTCTTCACCGTGAAACTACAGCCATTTTTACAGCATTTTTAGATAACCTCTCAGGGAAAACACAACCAATTGATGTCATGATTGATGCAAACATGAGAGAAAAAATTGCTGAAAACAGGAAGAAGCTTGTGCCAATTGTGGATACTATTATTACATGTGGTCGTTTGGGGTTGTCTTTTAGGGGCCATAGAGATGATTCTAAATATCATCCAGAAGTGGGGGAATATTCTGAAGGTGGGGTAGGAAACTTCATTGAGTTAATTAATTATCGTGTTCGTGGTGGGGATGTAACCCTTAAGTCCCATCTCAGCCAATGTGCCAAAAACGCTTCATATATCTCAAAAACCACACAAAATGAGCTTATTAAGTGTTGTGGCAAAGTTATTACTGATGAATTAATTGCTGAGATAAAGAAAAGTAAATTTTATGCTATTCTTGCTGATGAGGCAGCTGATTGCTCAAATAAAGAACAGATGTCCTTAGTGCTGCGATTTGTAGATGAGGAATTAAATGTAAGGGAGGAATTCCTTCGATTTATTCATTGCAAGGAAGGATTGTCAGGAAAAGACCTTGCTTCAGTTATTTTGAAATGTTTAAATGAAGATCTTACTTTAAATATTCAGGACTGTCGGGGGCAGGGATATGATGGTGCTGGGGCAGTTTCTGGCTGTGTTAAAGGTCTTTCCACAAGAATTGCTCGAATAAATAGCAAAGCTGTATATACTCATTGTTTTAGCCATCGATTAAATTTGAGCATTTGTGGTTCTTGTTCTGTTCCCTGTGTGCGCAATGTTTTGGATCAAGTGAAGCAACTTTCCTATTTTTTCAATCTGTCCGAGCCAAGGCAGTTAATTCTTGAAAGTAATGTGTCTAAACATTGTCCTGATTCTAGAAAGTCGAAACTTAGAGATGTTTGCAGGACGAGGTGGGTAGAACGTATTCTGGGATTAGATACTTTTGAAGAACTTTTTGTTGCTATTGTTTTTACTTTAGAGGAAATGAGCTTCAATCTCGAGAAGAAATGCAACAGAGATACATCCAGCAAAGCAACATCATTTTTGAAACTCATAACATCCTTTGATTTTATTGTTGGCTTAGTAGTAACAAGGTGTGTGTTTGATTTAACACTGCCTGTGACCGAGTTACTACAATCTAGAACCAATGATATTGCTGATGGGTTGCATTTAATTGAGTCACTAAAAAATTTAGCAATTTCAATCAGGAATAGTATTGACACTTTTCACACTAAATGGTATGCTAAGGCTTTAGATTTAGCTGGTAAAGTTAACGTTGATGAAGTGAAACCTAGGACATGTAATCGTCAAATCAATAGAAGTAATGTTCCTGCAGAGTCTGTCTCTGATTATTTTAAGAAATCCCTTACCATTCCCCTAGCTGATCATTTGTATACAGAGTTAATAAACAGATTTGACACAGCTTCAACCAATGCCTATTATGGTTTGTACATCATCCCTTCTAAAATGATTTGGTCACTATCCAGTCCTGAAAAGGTGGATTGGAAAGGGAAATTTTCATTGTTTTCATCTCTTTATTTGGATGATCTTCCCAATCCTCTAGCATTAGATGGTGAACTTGAACTCTGGGAGAAGTATTGGGAGACTAAGACTACATGCCATCCTGACAATATATCTTCCACATTGAAAGATATTAACTTTCCTGGCTTTGAAAACATCAAAGTGTTACTGAGAATTTTAGCAACTATTCCAGTAACGTCTTGTGAATGTGAGAGAACATTCTCAGCTTTAAGAAGACTTAAAGATTACACCCGAAATAACATGGTTGCTGATCGGTTGAATGGGCTTGCTTTATTGTATGTACATCAGGAAATTCACCCTGATATTCAAAGAGTCATTGATGTGTTTGGTAGTGACAAAAGAAGGATTGCATTACTTTAAGTTAAAAAGAAAAGTTAGGTTATATGTATTTAAAAAAAAGTTTAAAAAAAGTTAAAAAGTTAAGTTACACGTATTTCAGGATACATGTAACTACTGTAACCTACCAGTACCAATAATTCCTTTACACCAGTACACCAATCTAAACAAGTACACTACACATAGAGCTGCTTCCACTGTGAAGATGCCGTTATATCAGTATAGAACGTAGTGTACATTGATTGCTGAATTATCCATGATATTTATTTTTTTATCTTTGGGGAGACATCCACTTTGTGGCGACCTTTCTTAATTAATATAACTTCAATATCTAAACTATTCTTCCTAGAGGTCCAATCCTTCATTGGTCCAGTGGTTACTACATGCAGGTGGTAGCCAGGGAAAACCTCGAAGTGTTTGGTAAAATCAAACTGGAGGCACTCTTCTCATACATTGCTAATTTCTGTTTTCCTTATTATTACAGTATTAATATATAATATATAATATATAATATATATAATATAATATATATAATATAATATATATATATATATATATATATACACACATACATATACATATACAACATGTCATGTAGTACTTTTTTTAACTGGTCCTGTATGATTATGTGATGTCATAATAAACTTGACTAGTAAATGGTGATTGGTTTCTTCTTTTAATATAAATTTACATGTGTAGCTACAGTACTAAATGCTGATATCCACATGAACCAATAACTACATGTGCTGCATTACAGTTATTTTTTGCATTTTATTATCTGGCTTATATAATATCTCCTTAATTCTAGTAACTGCAGTATTCATATAAACAGGTAGTGACTTAGATTAGTTGGGGGCTAAAGGGTTAGGATGACCGGGATGATGTAGAGAGTTGAGCTCCTCTATGTCCATGAAATGTCCCATTATGGTCATAAATAAAAGCTTCTCTTAATCAGACATTGTCTGCTTGGGTAGAGGTGTAAAAGGCGGGTATCTGGCGCCTGAAAACCAGACAGCTCGTAGTAACGTAGATTGGTGCTTGGTGGGTAGTGGTTTGGATTAGTTGTAACTTAGGATGACTGGGATGATGTAGAGAGTTGAGCTCCTCTATGTCCATGAAATGTCCCATTATGGTCATAAATAAAAGCTTCTCTTAATCAGACATTGTCTGCTTGGGTAGAGGCGTAAAAGGCGGGTATCTGGCGCCTGAAAACCAGACAGCTCGTAGTAACGTAGATTGGTGCTGGGTGGGTAGTGGTTTGGATTAGTTGTAACTTAGGATGGCCGGGATGATGTAGAGAGTTGAGCTCCTCTATGTCCATGAAATGTCCCATTATGGTCGCTAGTCATAGCTTCTTCTAACCAGACATTGTCTGTTTGGGTTAACGTATAAAAGGCGAGTATCTGGCGCCTGAAAACCAGACAGCTCTGGGTAGGTGGGGCTCAACAGCCATGGAAGGCAGCCCACCTAGGAGAAGGAAAACTCTGATTTCAAACCCCAGTTAGACCTTCACTTTTGTGTTGGTCGGGCTGTCCATGTCGGATTCACTGACTACAGGGATACGTTTTTGGTGTTTCCTAGACATGCTGATGAGCTCTGATATAGAGCGAAACAGCCATTTTTTTTAAGTCAGTACAATATAATCACGTATCTCTACTGTTTATCGTATTAGACCTCACTAATCCAAACCTAATTGACATTTTTTTAAAAAAATTTATAAAATGCGCTAAAAAAATATGTTTTAAGTCTTCGAAACTTCTGATTAAAAGTGTTGTCAGAACGCGGGAAATGCCATTTCAGAGACCCAAATTCCAAAATTTTCAGGGGGGGCATGCCCCCGGACCCCCCTAGATGGGTTTGACTAAGTGCTCAAAATTCCTAGATCCGCCCCTGGGTTTATGTCAAGTCACATATTTTCAAATTACCGTTAAAACACCCGCACTGCGGGCTACCACACACCTTGAACTTGGGCCGCCTGTGATCTGAATGCTTTAGTTTTACATAAGATAATCCTTAGAATGATTTGAGAGTTTGTTAGGAACCACAATTGACTATTACTGTAAAATTGTGAAGACAAGAAGAGATTAAGCCAACATTGTTGACGACAAAAGATGATGACTTTAATAATAAACATTGACTTCAACTACACTAACTTCGATCAGCATAAAATGGTTTGTAATGGACAATCAAACAGGAAATTGACAACGAGAGCCAGAGAAAATTTCACATTACAATAAGTAGGACAATATAAAACAAACGATTACTGAATCTCTTTACCTTGCTGGTAGCCTCGTGCGAGCGAAGCTTCTAGGACTTTGTTGATTCAACTCGATTTCCATGGCTTTTAGTTAAATCTTTCCGTAGAAGAACATGTTATTTCGGTGAAGACTGTCTTCCTGATCTCTTCGCAAACAAAAAGTCTTATTTCCAAGGGTTTATGTAGCTTGAATCTCAAAACACCATCAGTCCATCACAAGTGAATTTCAAACGTGGCGCACTGAGATGGGATGACGCTATCCCAAGTATCAATGCGCGCTCGCTGCGTGGAGCATGCGCGGTATCGTGGCTACCTGTACCTGGGGGCTGGGTACGAAACTGGCTAGAGGGGGCCTCTGCACTGGTGACGGCGCTATTTAGCCAAAATTTGTATTACCTGTAGCCTTTCTTTCTGAATTCTGATATGCTATTCTGTTTCGAAATTACACACGTATTGATTCGGAATTGCTTCATGCACATTTAGGTATAGATATAAAGTTTTAAACGTAGGGATATTTAAGCTAAACAAATGTTGTAATGTTGTATTATATTTAAAAGATGTGTTTTATTATTACTACCAAAGCGTTTGTTATTACTACCGAAAGTACTCTATTTGAACAGTGTATTATTTCAAACGATGTGCTATGTTTTTCGAAAGTTGTATTCCTCATAAAGATGTGTAACTCAAAATGTGTTATTATGAAAGGTGTGTTTTTTGAAAGGTGTGTTTTTTATAAGATGTGTCAGTCAAATGGTGTGTTATTCTTAAGAAAGTCCGTGTGTTATTGTGAACGGCGTGTTTTTTTGAAAGCTTTGTTTTTTATAAACCATTCCATATTGGTCGCAACCAAAAAAAAAAGGTTATTTTAATCAGTCAGTTTTTACAGTGTATGAGTTTAATATGTAATACTAATACGTAAATTAAATACCCTATATCTAAATAGTATTAATTAAAAGGAACTTTTTGTTCGTTTGTTATTCTAATTACTGTAATTATGTATATTATAATAAAAACGTTTTTTACACTTTTCAGTTTCTGTCTTAGTTGATAGAAGTCACCATAGTTCAATTAACAATTGCCTAACCAGCAGGTATAAAATGAATAGATTTGTGAGTTTATACCAATTGATACCTTACTGTTATACTTTTCATAGTTTCGCCATAATTCACAGATACATACTATTTGAATTGTAAAAACTATAGTTTCTTTAGAAACTACAGTTGTCAAAACAAACTAAAGTTTGTTTAATATTTTCCAGTTGGAAAACTATAGTTCAGCTGTAAACAACTATAGTTATTGCATAGTAACTATAATTTGATCTTAAAAACTATAGTTTTTATGAAAACTATAGTAATCAGGTAATAACTAAAGTTTCTGGAAGGGAAACTATAGTTCATTGCCCAAGTAAACTTTAGTTACAACTATAGTTTAATTTCCAGAACTATAGTTTGAACGAAAACTATAGTATTTTGCTGAAAAACTTTAGTTTTTTATTGAAAACTATAGTTTTGGATGGAAAACTATAGTTTCTGGCATGAAAACTATAGTTTATTTTTGTAAGGGTGAAAATGACTGGGGTTATGTTGGAGCTAATGACTGACATCGACATGTTCCAATTCATTGAGAAAGGAATGAGAGGTGGTGTCAGTTACATAGCTAATAGGTATGGGAAAGCAAACAACCCATATATGAAGGGGTATAGTGAGGACGAGGCTGTGAAGTATATAATGTATCTGGACGCCAACAATCTGTATGGTTGGGCCATGAGTCAGTGCCTCCCAACTGGTGGATTTAAGTGGATGAGTGAAGCTGAATTGAAAAACCTGGACCTGGGAAAACTCCCTGAAGATGGTCGAACTGGAATGATACTTGAGGTTGATCTTGAATATCCCTCTGAACTCCACGATCTACACAACGACTACCCATTAGCTCTTGAGAAGATGGAAATACGGGAAGATATGCTGTCGGAGTACTGTCGGAAAATCAAAGATAAGTTCGGCGTCAGCGTTGGTGGTGTCAGTAAGCTGGTAACCAACCTGATGGGGAAGGAAAGGTATGTCGTCCACTACAGAAACCTGCAACTGTACATTAGGCTTGGGATGAAGGTGAAGAAAGTTCACCGGGTTTTGTTGTTCAATCAGTCCCCTTGGCTGAAGCAGTACATCGACTTCAACACGGTGAAGAGAACTGCCGCCAGGAACGCCTTTGAAAAGGACTTCTTCAAGCTGATGAACAACAGCGTTTTTGGTAAGACGATGGAAAACCTGAGAAAGCGTGTGGACGTCCGGTTGGTCACGTGTGAAGAAAAGCTGTTGAGGTTGGCTTCCAAACCAACCTTCGTGTCCGCCAAAATATTCAACGAAAACCTGGTTGCCGTTCAAAAAATCAAGGAAGTCCTAACACTAAACCGACCGGCTTACGTCGGTATGTGTATTCTGGATCTATCGAAAATCCTGATGTATGATTTTCATTACAACTATGTGTTAGAGAAATATGGGAAAAGGGCTAAGTTGTTATTCACGGATACGGACAGCCTGACATATGAAATTGAAACAGAAGACGTTTACAAAGACTTCTGGGCTGATAAAGATATCTTTGACAATTTGGACTATCCAGAAAGCTTGGAGTACCACAAGTCGAACAAAAAGGTTATTGGGAAGATGAAGGACGAGGCGGCTGGCGTTCCCATAATCGAATTCGTTGGTCTTAGAAGTAAAATTTATTCGTATTTAAAAGACAACGGAGCAGGTGGCAAAACCGCGAAGGGAATTAAAAAGAGTGTCACTAAGAAACAAATTAAACATGAAAACTACAAAGACACACTATTTGGTAAGAAACAACTGTTTCAAAAAATGAATACAATCCGAAGTGTAAAACATAAGCTGGGTAGTTATGAAATTAATAAAATATCACTCTCATGCTTTGACGATAAGAGATACCTGCTGGAAGACGGGGTTAGTTCCTACGCGTACGGACACCTAAACGCCTCAGAGGTAACTGCGCATGTGTAGTCCCACGCGTGGGACTGAGCATGCGTAGAAGCTACTACCTGCTGGAAGACGGGATTAATTCCTACGCGTACGGACACCAACGAAACGCGTGACACTCTCAAAGGTAACTTGTGCGCATGTGTGGTCCCACGCGTGGGACTGAGCATGCGCACAAGTCACTTAGTCTCAGGGTTTCCCGCTCTGCTAAAATACATACATCAGAATGACCAGAGGTTTGTGCGCATGTGCAGTCTCACGCGTGGGACTGAGCATGCGTAGAAGTTACTTAGTCTCAGGGTCCACAACAGCTGAGCAAAATATAATAATACAAAATAAAATAAATACCCATAACCAATTACAATGATAATAATTATTATTACAATTATTTACGATGGTTGGCGACCACCTGCAAAAGACCGGCTGTGTTTTTTATATTAAATCCAACAATATGAAGCGTTTCTGACACCGACAAAATTTTCCGTATCCCCAAAACCCATTTTCCCGTCTGCTTATACTTTGAAAAGTGAAAAAACAGTCCACCCTCTCAGACATCTCTTCCCGTTGAATCTCAACATTTTGGGGCTGTTTTTGGAAAAAAAAAAAAGTGCCGGTACCCCCAAGTCCTATACTATCCTCCTATAAAGTGTTTCAATGGGACAGTCAAGCATTTCGGGAGGGGAAAAATCTTCTGTACTTTTTAAAACCCATTTTCCCGTCTGCTTATACTTTAAAATTTAGAAAAAGACAGTTTACCCTTTCAAACGACCCTCCCCGTCGAATTCCAACTTTCTGAGGCTGTTTTTGGAAGAAAAAAAAAATGCGCCGGTACCCCCAAGTCCTATACTACTTATATAAGAACACTAACAGCATTCAGAAACTAAATTTACTGTAGTTAACAAAACGCATTATTATTGTCTTATATTTCAACAATTGTACAAGTATGAATTAAAAAGGCTTGTTAAAATTTATAAACTTAAACATGTTTAGGCTTAGACAACGGATTTCTACAGCAGCGATGATTAACTACAATAACTTTGATGACAAGATAATTTTAAACGGATATCTGAAATAATCCTTCTGTTCATGCTGACAGTGGGAACAGCTCCTTAGGCAATGTATCAAGAAAACGCGTGGAATATTATCTAAGGTATTCAAAAATGACTTGTTACATTACAGTTCGCAGTTTAAGCCATTTACATCAATATATTTATATTAACGTATAAACAGCGCCATGCAAGTTGACAACCCCTTACGAAAATATTCCTTAGGATTCTATAGAATATTCTATTGAATATGGAATATTCTCTAGAATATTCTATGGAATTTTAAAATTCCAAGGAATATTCTATATGTTTAGAATATTCTATAGAATATTCCATAATGAGAATGGAATATTCTATAGAATTTAACATGTATGTAGAATATTCTATATGATTTAGAATATTCTATAGAATATTCCATAATGAGAATAGAATATTCTATAGAATTTAACATGCATGTAGAATATTCTATATGATTTAGAATATTCTATAGAATATTCCATAATGAGAATGGAATATTCTATAGAATTTAACATGTATGTAGAATATTCTATATGATTTAGAATATTCCATAGAATATTCCATAATGATACTGGAATATTCTATAGGGTTTCAAATTTATTATAAATATAGAATATAATTTATATATAATTTGGAAATATATTCCTTTATAAAAGTTTTGAATATGGTATTTCTAGGAAATTCTGTAGATTTACTTTCTCTATATGACGAAAAGCTGTAGGTGTTTTATAAATGAGAGAAAAAATATACAGATTTTTTAAATCTTCCCATTCATCACCCGGCCATCTTTATGTAATAGACAATTAGATTGACCACATTAATTAATTATAATATTTAATCTGCATTACACTACGAAATATTTTAATTATGGGATTTTTAATCATTTTGTGTAATTACGGTAATTAAGGAGCTAAGCTTCTTTGAACACTTAATCAGAACCTAAAAGTAATTCCATAGGAAACATAATGTGAATTAAACCAATTCAGTAATAGTGCGCAGCATAGTGACGTTGCAAAATGGCCACAATTAAAATACAGTTTAATTAAGTGTGTTTATATAGCCAACTCGTCCAGTGACCACCAATTTTTTAATCAAAAGTGTTCTTTAATAAATTTAACCCAAAATACGAGAAGAAAAATATCATGTGGATAAACTGCCAATTGTATTACTACCATGCCATTAGCAAACATAATAATACGATTGGTAGTTTATCACTTTAAATTTCAGAATTATTTTACTAAACACAAGAGAAGATATCTGAAGACAATTAATTATTATTGACAAAAATGTATTTTGCATAACATTACAACTTGATCATGCAACCAGTTACGAACTTTATTAAGTAAATTATTATAAGTATCAGTTAACTAATATATATACAAACTACTGTATTATTTACTGAGATGATGTAAATAATTATTTAGACATTATAGCATGTCAATGTTGACAGTCAAAGACTGATTTATATAGCATTGACAGTGGTTTCAGGTCTAGATAAAATTTTACATTATCTGAATTTAAGCAATAATTGTTCATATTATGCATTCAAGATGCCATATACAAATGTAAGTTCCATGTTCCTACTGTATGGTGATAATATAAATCATGGCGATTACATTTAAGATGTTGGAATATCGACAGCATACACAGGAAATCAGCAGACCAATGAGAATCAAACATGACATTTGAATGCATAAATGATGATATTTTCAATATGTGAAAAATGAGACTATATTATTCAGTAGATTTACTCAAGAAAAATGTTGACTATTTACAAGACAGTTTAATTAATTATGAAAACAGGTGCGGATTTAGAAGTTAGTCGCATAAATTAGATTTAGAATTTGAAATTCAAAATACCAGTGAATAACAATCCTATTGGATAGGTTTTTGTTCTGAATTATTCTTAAGAAAAGCACAACCAATAGGGTTGTTCATGAACTGTCTATAATTTATGCAACTAAGTCTAAATCCGCGCCTGGAAAAGATACTTAATTTAATGGTGTTGGTGACCCATATATATATATATCATAAATTATCCATATTGAAAACTATTTTATCTACATAATCAGAATAACATTATTACTAGCTGTGATACTATATTTATACAATTACATACAGTTTATGAAATGTATTGAAAGTGTCCACAAAGCAATGAAAAACTGTTTTTTTTGTTAAATTTGTTTTAGTTGGCATGAACATGCAACCTTGTAGGCTTGTATACATTGCTACTTTTTTCTCGAGTAAAATAATTTCTTACTTGTCCTACTGTATCTGTCGAGCAACATAGTACTTTATATGTCACATCATAGAGACTTTAAAATTAAATGTATATATAGTAAAACAGTTATTTTACATCATAGACACTTTAATACAGCTAGTCACCATATATTCGATATGGTAAAGAGCAAATAAATGTTTTGTTTTCTATCGATACACAAATACATTTCCGTTTAATGTGTGATGGGAATATAGCCACTATATCATCTGTAGCTAGCACTTCAGGAATAAATTTACTAGTAACATTAAAATCTGGATCTCTAACTAATGTTCTATCAGAAACAATCATAGGTTGTATCATTACTAATTTGTATTCTACACATTTACAGTACTGAATACTTCCAACATCACATTGACACGAGGGCCTGATTACCAATAGCCCTAGTATCACACCATATACATAGTTAGGATGAACAAATGACACACTACAGTTACTGTGTCGCTTTGCCCTGGTATAATTGTTACTCGAATACAAGTTATGATCATAAATAAATCGGTCATACAATACTGCTGATCTACTTACAACATCTTTACCCAAGAGATTTTGCACAGCAAGAGCCTTGCGAGCATCAACCACAGTAAATCTCTCTGAACCTAGCGTAGCTAGACCATCACCAACACTACATTGATATTTGCGGTTGTCAGTCAACTTGTGAACAGCATTTGTGACTGTAGAACTGGATCTTCCATCAATGCATGACCTTGCAAGCACTGCCACCTTGTTCTGGAGTAGAAATGTATTTACAATCTGATGAGGAACATATTGTGTTCCACTGAACATATTTATGAGGACATGATTATTTGCCTCAAAAGTGAAAGCAGACGTAGCCCACAATGGGCCACAATCTTTAACACATTGAGCAAGATGTGTTAAACAATGAACATTGAACGTACAACACTTAAGACCATATAATTCTTCCATCTGAATAACAAATTTTGTTAAACAAGCTTCAGAAAGAATGATAGATTCGTGAGAAATGGAATCTCCCAAAAGAGTATAAACACCATACACATAAAGAAACAAATGATTTAAATATCTTGGTGGTAAAATTCCATGTAAGATGACCAGACAATAAAAAAGAAAAGCTCGCCATTCTGATGCTTTCCAAAAGCATCTTTCAGAAAGACTCCGGGGTGCTCGATGCATTTCACTTGGTGGGCTTATGCTCAACAACCTTTTGTCTACCAATGCCAATTTCCTACCAATGTAAAAACCCTCAGCATGATTTTTACTGTCCAACCACAGATTCACAATTTGTTTTGTCACACCTTGACACACACAGTGCATATAATCTGTAGCAATGCCTCTCACCATCTCAAAAGTGGGCAAAACATCCACTACAGTCATTCCCTTAACTCCTTTCACTGGTTTGTTTGGTAAAGCCTCCATGGCATACAGAGCTTGGTTCAGTGCACTTCGCACGACAACAGGTGTTCTGTGTGGATAGTAACGGACTGGTGGGCCCCTGTTTTGTTGCACAGCTACACCAGGACTCTCGCACCAATCACACCCATAGCACCCATTGAATTGTTTGGAATTTCTTACAATTGCTCTAGCTGGTGCATCTCCACAGAAAAAAAGAGGGAAAACCTTCCTTGGTGAAAGCTCATTGGAAAATAAGAAACCATCTTCTTGCAATTTTGAACATTCGTCGACAAATGGTTTGAGGAAAGTATTCATGACAGGCTTCCCACCAAACCATAAACCCACTAGCAAAATGTTTTTTCCTCGTAGATGAGGGGGAAGTTCGTTTAAGAAAGCTTGTAGTGGCCATATCGAAAATTTCGATGAGTTGAAAATAGGGACACCATCTGTATTCCACGTCAAGGATATATCATTGCCAGTTAAGCCATGGCTTTCTATAAGTTCTTTATAGAGGCTTGATGTAGTGACATCATTCACAGTTTCCGTATTGATGAGCGTTTCTAAATTCCGGTTGGTCAGCAGTGCATACAGCTTAGGGTCAGATAGCATAGCTTTGATTTGCTGTTTAACTGGTATATAAATAAAATAATTGCCATCTTTCATGCTCTCTGAACCAGAAAAAGGAGTTTTACAAGATTCACATTCCCTTGGGCTTTGGTCTTTTCCCATATACGACTTGCACGATGAGCAATAATAGTGAATCTACAAATAAAAATATTTATTATTCATTGTACTATATTCTCATATTCTCATTGGTTGAGAGCCTACATATAATTATTCGTATTTCGGCACAGACAAAGTAAATCTCGTATTTATCTCAGCTTCGCTTCGGCAGATAACGCTGACCTCGGTCTGAATAATTCTGATATCCTGCTCAGCCTCATCCAATAATTCTTTAATATTTAACATATTATATCTCACATGCATCATATATTGAGTACTAGGTCATAAGCACAGTTAATAGATGAACATGGTTTGGATACTCAACAGAAGCACAATAGAACTCATTATCTATGTTGAGGATAGTTTATGCAAACGCTTGTCGCTTGCGCATCATGTGATCCCATTGTATTTTCTGTATAATAAGGCAATCATCCAATAGAAATGTTTTGGTTTACTCGCTCATGCATGCTGTTTAAACAATAATACATCTAAAGGTTGTTATTGGAGGATTGCCTCACTATACAAAAAATACAATGGGATCACATGATGCGAAAGCGACCGCTTTTGAATAAACGGGACAATAACATAGATAATGAGTTCTATTGTGCTTCTGTTGAGTATCCAAACCATATTCATCTATTAACTGTGGTCATAAGCAATGCAGCTATTCTGTAAATCTGGTATCCTATTTCAAACTTCTTATTCAAATTTCAAGATATCAGATAGATAGATATACAGGTAGATAGATATAATTATAGATAACTTTTACAACATCAACAAAACATTCAAAACATGTAATAATAATATTAAATGCTTCTAAAACATACTGTACCTCAGAATTCTCCATCTTAAATGACTTGTAGAACCGATACTTTGTAGATGGCACAGTGTCAGGGAAGAATGTGTTTAAGAGCATGAGTAGATCCGTTAAAGCCACATCTGTCAATTTGTGTCTCAACATAAAACTCAATATTAAGAGAAGACTTTGATTCTTGGTCATTGTTGCACCAGGGTAAATTGGAGTATTACCATCTTCTAAATCCTGCAAAAAACCCAATCACTTGTCACAAAAAGTTTTAAAAATTAAAGATTTATTATGGTTTAAACAACTGCCATTATATGACAACCCCTAATGATGTCAAAACACCGGTTCCAGCTTTTAGCTACTACTTTGCGCATGACCATTCATGCAACCTCAAGCATTAATTATTTATATACAAGGTTATCAAAGCTGCAGCTTATTTTCTCACTTATTTTCAAATGCCTTTATGTGGTCACTATTACAATAAAAGCACATCATTGGCATCAAACAAACTTCCGAATGCATATCCAACTTCGCAAACCAAAGCAGTAATGTGAAATTATTTGTAAATGTTAACGTCAACATTTTATGAATTAGATTTTAAACTACACACATTCTTTGGGTAGTTCAACCTTGTCAGTGTGACTTGTGTGTAATCCTAAAGCTCCATGTAGTTTTGAGAAGTGTACATGCATATGCAAGCTACTACACGCACACACAATTGACAAAGGTGTCACAAAACTTCCGAGCACCACTGTTGGTGACTATTTGTTGCATACTAATAATTTCTTATCCTCGACTGGCATACTTTCTAGGCAGCCAACTGGATTGTCATTTTCCGACTATTTAAAACCAAAAAGTGCATTGATTTGGATCTTTCATAATCCAAATGTTAGCAAATTTCATTCCAAAATACCATTTCTTTCCATGTATTTCCTTCTTTTTTTCACATCACATATATTTATTGTACCAGAATTAAATTCTGTGTGAATTACATAATTTGGGGGTAGCCAATCTTACCTGGTCATTGTCACTCTCACTGCTTTCTTCATTCTCAAAATCATCTTGAGATGTATCATCATCATCTTGAATCGCTCCCCCACCATTACTCTATAAAAATAATAGCAAATTGTAATAATTCATAACATATGCATTTTTAATTCTTAATAGAACATTTAACTTTAAAGGGACTCTATAGTCCCGTTATATATTATGAGCTGTCGGCCATTACGCGAAGCGTGAAATTCTTCTGAGGTTTATTTATTTGATGCGTTTGAAAATAACTTTGAGCGCTGAAAGTATGTGCTTGTTCAGTACTTACAGTAGTGTTCGATTTTCGAATTGTCAATAAATTGTGGAAAGCAGTTAATTGTTGCCACCAAGCAGATCACACAATGGAGCCATCATCAAGCATGCTGACGACACAGCCAAGAGCACATAATATTTAATTTTTCTATAATATTCTTCCTCGCTTCTTGTTATGGCCGACACTGGCCCGCAGCTTATAATATATAACGCGGCATATATAGCCAAGTAGATTGGGGCCTACTTCCCGTTGGAGTCACCATAAGCAAAAAACATAAACAAAGCTCACACATGCGCTGAACGGACTGTAGAGTCCCTTTAAGAATGTAATTGGAAAATGTGCTCTTTTTCATAAATAAAAGTGGCCTTCCGGATTGTTTATAAATGTGTCAGTTTAGGTTTACTGCCTAAATCGGGAAGAATTAACGTGTCCTTTTCGTATAGAAGTATGACATTGCTATTTAGTATTTGCTGTAAAAAAGAGTGACTGTGCCGTTGCTGTTTGTTTGAAAATGGAACGTAGGATTAGGTTTTTTGGTAAATTCTGAATCTGCCAAATTTGTTGCTTTTGCTGTTACAGTAGGTGTGAAATGTATACAAACAAGAACTTACTGTTTTAAAGCTAAACTGTTTATTTATAAACAAAATAAATTATACAAATGGAAGTTACATTTTAAATTCTAAAATTAATTTGAAAATAACCAAGGTGCCCTAGCAATTTGGCGGTGCCCCCCAAGTGCTTCCGCTGCCCTTGGTAGCAACACATCACATATATTTATTGTACTGGAAATTCTGTGGGATAGCCAATCTTACCTGGTCATTGTCACTCTCACTGCTTTCTTCATTCTCAAAATCATCTTGAGATGTATCATCATCATCTTGAATCGCTCCCCCACCATTACTCTATAAAAATAATAGCAAATTGTAATAATTAATTTCAATGGAATCGAGCAATGCAATCAAGAGCTTTCGACTGCGTTGCTTCGAGTCTTCCTCAGAAATGAGCTGATTGTGTGCGATTAGATTTCTCCATATTGTCAACCACGTGTCTTTGCACTTTCAAGTTTCAATCTGTTCGAGCATATATATTAGGGTGGTCCAAATGAACAACAAATGTTTTTAATGTAGACATGTTTCGATATACAGTATGTGGCTATTTGCCCAGGGCTAAAAATAGGGATATTTAAGATTGCCTAGTATGAAGGACCTTCGGGAACGCAGGGGGATGGGAAAGAAAATTCGGCCATGTTTAAATATGAAAAGCCTAAATGGGGGACTACTTGATGTATGCCGACTTTTGTGTCCTGACATAGTTTCTGGTTAGGATTAGTGTTGTTTTGGGGACAGGCTTACATGAAGTAACCAGCTTTAGGCATACATGAAGCCCCAAAATGACTATATTAAAGTCATTAATCATTATCTCTAGAAAATTACTGGAGCTATAGCCACTTCGTTAATCGCTACTTCGTCAAATTGACAATAAAATTATTTTATACTTACATCATCATGATCATCATGTCCTTCATTTCCAATTACTTCCCTATTTACGACTGGCTGCATATCAATATCGTCAAACTCCTAGGATATAAAATATGATAATACTAAATGTGCAGGCTATTTGGAAACATATAATTATACATGTCGATACATATCGATATATTTTATATCAGTGACAGTATTCTTACTATCATTATAAAACTATCTATCAATCCTTCAAAATATCAATGCAAATGTTTTTGAACTTACCTCTGCTTCGTGTTGATGTTTACGTTTTTTTATATAACTCGTTGATTTCGGCATAGGAACAGTAGGGTCATATTCGTATTGCTTGTATGCCCCGCGTGACATATGTACGTTTAAAAAAACAGTCAAAGAGAACAAGTTTGGTCGTTTAATATTAGTAACTTTCTAGTTTGATTTTCGCTGTGCGTGATTTTCGCTGTGATGGCGCAATCGTCTGATCGATTGGCAGTGACTGAGGCACTCTGGGACTGGGCCACACACGCACGCTCACGTGGGGGGAGAGTTGACCGTTCATTGGCTACAAGGACAATGAGATCCCATGATCCAACACTGCCTTGGCGTCAACCGCGTCATTCGAATTCTCATATTCCCAAGCGTGCCAGCGTGGTGAGAAGTTATTATTGTTGGTCAGAATCATTAGTTTATACTTTTGTTTGGTATAGTTATAGTAATACAGTAAAGTAATATGAAATACGCACTTTTCGAATTCGTGGTCGAGAAAACATGCGAGGTTGGTGAAACTCGTTGGATTGTTCGAGAAGATAAATTCGACAATGCCTCCTGGGATTTTGAAAAGGAGATCATGGTAGCTTGGCCTCGTGAATTTTCGAAGTTGTCGAAGAAGATAATCAAAGCTTCAATAGACCCCAACTCTGTGGAAACAACGACATATGTTGCCAAAGTGATTACATTTAGTGGTAAGTTGCTGTTTATATGTTTATTTTTACGTTCAGGTAAAATTAAAATCGTCGTTTATTTAGTCTAGTATTTATACTATAAAAGGGGAATATATTCTGTATAAAGTTAAATATTTCTTGTCGGAATAACTCTTTAGTAGGCTATTTCATTCTGGCTAACACCAAACATATGATTATCTGTATAAATATTATATGTCTAGCATCTAAAAAAACCCTGGAAACAAGGGTGAAGGGAAATACACTGTATGACTTTCACTGTATCCTGCGAGATCAGAAAACTTTTCCTGGTGCTGTTGGCAGTTGCCTAGACTTTCTCAAAGTCCGGTTTTTTTTGAGGCGGAAAGCAGTTGCCGTTCTCTCTGATTGGAAATGATATGGCAAATTAGTCAATTCATATAAACTTAAATTAATTTATTTAACATGAAAAATGCCTCACAAATTTGGCGCAATATTTTGATATTAATATAAATAAATAATTGCTTACAGATTCTTACAATGACATCCGTCAGCATGCAAAGAGCTACAGTCAAACAGGCTCCACTGCAACTCCTCTTCATGGTCGAGGGCAAAGGGTTGCAAAGAAAAATGCCAGATATTTAGATACTGATGATGATGCAGGCGACAACGATGATGACTACAATGATTTTGATGAAGATGATGATATTGTTATCCATGCAAAGGTTATTTTTATCTAGCATTGTACTATCAATTTAAATGGTTACTTTAAGTTTATTTTAAAATGAGATATTATATGTTGTAGTCAATTATATGCACCAGTCAATGTAAACCCCGGGAACATTTGACCAGGGCATTTGATGCTATTAGATTAGATGCTATTAGAATAAATAAATTGCCCTGGGATGCAATCATCCTCATACCCAGGCTCTTTACTGCACAAATCAAATGCCCTGCTATGTCCCGGTGTGGGGGATTATTGACTAGTCTATCAATAGTATCTACTGCTTATCCACATGATAACAAAATAATGGCTCATTTCTATACAACACACATTCTACTGCCATTAGGGGTTGGCCGGTGGTTCCCCCCAACAGTTTCCTTCACTTAACATGATCATGTACATCAGCTAACACTCTCGTATCCCTTTCCACCACCTGACACCATGTCAATATTTTTAGCCTAAAAGACAAAAAAAACTCATCCCTCCAAAGACGACACCAAGCAATACTTCCACGGAGATGAAAAAGTTGAAAGCAAAATACAATTTCACAAAATCAAAGGTATGACAAAATAACTAATTATGATTTGTTTGTGTAGTATTTATTATTTTTTCATCATTTTTTCCCCAAGTTGTATGTTGCTACAGTACAATGAGTGCAGGTAATAGTAAAGTCCCCTTTTTAAAAATTTTGAACAGGACACCAACACAAGTGAATTGCAAGATGATGAAAGTCATGAAACAGATGCCAAATTATATGTATGTATAACAGTCATGGCAATAGAAGTGTCCCGAAAAATATTGAGCAATCCATATTTACCAATTCATGTATTCCTGATGAGTTCCTCAAATACTTGGCAAAGTTTGTTGGCAAGTGGATATTTCAAATTAGTTTCACTTCCTGCTTTCATCCTTATGATTACTTAGCAGAGGAAGTTTAGTTAGGGGTTTTTCAAGGAGTTTCATAAAATGTTTGTGGAACTCATCACATGAATCGGTTAAAAGTTAGCAAATGAACTGCTCAATATTTTTTGAAACGCTTTTGTTTCCACGACTGTATAAGGAAATTGGTTGTTTAATTCTTATCCTTAGTATGCTCGAATTAGTATACTCCACAGTCCACTCAGCACGATCATGTGCATCATCCCTCATCAGCCCACATTCTCTTTCTGCCACCTGACTTCATGTCATCCTTGGCCTCCCTCGTCCTCTTGCACCCTCAAGCGACATACACTTCCATACTCAGTCATCATCATCTTTCTGCAGCACATGTCCTAGCCACCTTACAGTAACTGGCTCCTCTTTAACTCTTTATAGGAAGACTTGAATGATGAGATTGATCGTCTGAAACAAAAGAATGCTTTTCTCCAACAAAAGCTTCAAAGAAAAGAGAAAGAAATTCAACATCTGCATAGTGTTATTCAGAATGCTGAATGTAAGGTTTTAATTTACCTAATTATTATAATATAGATGCAAGTGTTTTACTAGAAATTAATTGTATAATTTACCAGTGTCCAATTATCAAAATCCTGTGCCATTTTATTCTACATTTGCTAAATAGTCAGCAACATTAGAAATTAATGTGTCACAAAGAACAACCTATTCATTAATGCATCACTGTGTGGCAGATTTATATCAGAGCCAGAGGAATAACAAAGACCGTCTTTCACAGTGTTTAATATATATATATATATATATATATATATATATATATATACGTGTGGGTTTTGGTCTACGAAACGCAGAGTGCTCGATAACATATAGTTAGAGAAAATATAGATTTTCGCTTACCTCAAAAGTCTGCAACAGGCTGTTTCATCTAAAAAAGAATCTTCAGGCAGAAGATTATCGTCAAACTCAACATCAATTGACCATGTTACAACTCTTTATATAGTTGAGTTGTATAGGTATTACTTTAGAATACCTGGACACTTTTACAACTACTACATATTAATCAGGTTGAATTTTTGTCAAATTGACTTCAAAATCATTAAATTAAATTGCTTCATTCTCTGACAGTCATTGGAATTACATGTAAATCCAGTTAGGGTCAGAGTTTATGGGTCAGGTTTTATGGGTCAGTTAAGTTTGTTTACAAATGAACAATTAAATAATTATTTGTCACCATTTATGGTAATTAAGACCATTGCTGCCCATGTGGTATTTTTATACATGCAGATCTATATGTATTTACAAATAATTATTCCATTCTGGCATGTTTTAATAATATAATTTTTGTTTCCTCTAGATATACCTTCACTAAAAGATGTAGTGAAAGACTTGAGGAAACAAGTGGAGAGATTATCGTCAAACTCAACATCAATTGACCATGTTACTGTGTCTGATATATCAACCCCCTCGTCATCACAGTCCTCTCGGTCATCATCGCCACGTGTTTCAGCATCAGAGTTGGAAGTTGCTGAGTCTGACTTAGTGAGTATTCAGTATAGCTACAACTACACTTACTGTAATTTTTAGTTTAATTTTGCCACATCGATTTGTAATTGTCAGCTCTTAATTCTCTATATACCTGGTATGAACAAACTGAAATCTTATATTAGGATTGGGGTCTGGGTTAATAGTGTCAGGGTTTGCAATAATTTTAGTGCCCCTCTCAAATAATCACCTCCCCCTGTTGGAGTAACTTTCTACCAAATCAGTGCCCTTAATAAGTATTAGTAAACACTTATTCGAGTACTATTGCAAATGCTGTATTCCGATAGGCTATGGTACTTGTTATGTATCTGTCGATGGTCTATAGTATATATACTGTAGATGCATGTTGATCGAAACAATCACCTAAGACAATGGCTTTCATATCTCGTGACGTATTCTGAAGTCTGAACTTTCCGAGGGTGAACTACAAATTTCTACTAATTTGCCCTCCCCTCATCAACTACCACTCCATAGAAATCTTGTAATCTAATTGTTAAATAAAAATAATAGATTCAAGTATTACTCTCAATAATTGTAACTAAAATACTGTTGTATTGTTATTTGTTTTCAGATTACCTTGTGCCCAAGTGTCACCCTTTCCAAAGCACAAATTAAGATTTTAAAATCAAAGACAAACCTTAAAGACTTCACTTGTTGTGTGATGTCAATGCTGTGGAGCCGTGAGGTCCTTTATACACATACAATTACTGGGAAGGCATCAAATGCATATAAGGATAAAGAGGCTAAACCCCAACTTGACCCTGAGACAGTCAACAGTATATGTGGTGAGTTTTTCTTTTGTTATGACTGGTATTGACGTTACTTTATAACTATAGTTGTTTTAGAGGTTTACACTAAATCGCATGTTATAATATTATATAGTACGTTTTAACGAAGGGTTGTACAGCCAATGTGATTTACAATAATTATTTCAATATGTTCTAGGGATTTTTGGTGAAGGAAAATTCGAGTGTAGAATGTATATATTCTACACTCGAATTTTCCTTCACCAAAATCCCTAGAACATGCTGTGTAATCGAGTGAAATGCCCAATATTACTTATAATATACCCAATTCTGTCCTGGCATTACCACCTTAATATATACAGAACTCGCGATCAAGCTCTCGGCAACGGCCTCCGTGGCTCAGTGGTCAGAGCATTGCACTAGAATCGCAAGGTCGTGGGTTCAATTCCTGCCGGAAGGCCTGTGTAGTTGCATTTTTCGCAACTGGTCCCGGTTTGGTCTTAAAATGTATATATTCTACACTCGAATTTTCCTTCACCAAAAATCCCTAGAACATGCTGTGTAATCGAGTGAAATGCCCAATATTACTTATAATTATTTCAATAACTTTGTGTAGTACGTTCTATACGTACATATAGATAACTGGGAACATCTCAATATTTATTAGACATTTATTTTTATAGAATTTGTGTCAAAGAAATATGGGGTCACTGTTGCTCATGTACAACAAATCATGAAAACGAAAATGAACAATATTGTTAAAGTTATTAGGGCAAAGGAGAAACTAACTCAAGTCAAAAATGATTGTTAATGAACTTGTTTATAGTGATTATATTTTATACATATATATATATATATTTTTGTAGTTTGAATACAACTTAGAATTTGCCTTTATTAGAAATTTTAGAAATGTCTTAAGATCGTCTAATATTATGTAGTTTTTAATATTTTGTTATTTAATATGATTATTGGGATATAGACCATCCAATTTCTTTCCATATCAATCATTAAATATATATTATTTTCATTTGAATTGAAAATTTTCTATGAAACATTTTATATAATATTCTATAAAGTGTAATCTTAATATTACACTACATATATATATATATATATATATATATATATATAATAACATAAAGAATATTCTATTGAATATTCTAAAGAATATTAGGAATATTCTAAAGAATATTAGGAATATTCTATTGAATATTCTAAAGAATATTAGGAATATTCTATTGAATATTCTAAAGAATGTTAGGAATATTCTATTGAATATTCTATTGAATATTCTAAGGAATATTCTATTGAATATTCTAAGGAATAAGTCCCAATATGTCTTAGAATATTCCATTGAATATTCAATGGAATATTCATTGAATATTCAATGACATATTCTATAGAACATTTTCGTATGGGTATATATATATATATATATATATATATATATATATATATATATATATATATATATATATATATATATATATATATATATCATATATATATCATATATATATATATATATCATATATATATATATATCATATATATATATATATCATATATATATATATCATATATATATCATATATATATATATATATATATATATATCATATATATATATATATATATATATATATATATATATATATATATATATATATATATATATATATATATATATATATATATATATATATATATATATATATATATATATATATATATATATATATATATATATATATATATATATATATATATATATATATATATATATATATATATATATATATATATATATATATATATATATATATATATATATATATATATATATATATATATATATATATATATATATATATATATATATATATATATATATATCATATATATATATATCATATATATATATATCATGAAAAGACCTGCATGAAAAGACTTGTGCTGTTAGTATCAAAGACAGAACACTGTACAAGCTATAAGAAGCTTAGTTCTTGCATTCTACGGTATTACTAATACTATATTCATTATATATCAATTATCAACGGATAATTCTTGACACGAACTGGAATTAAAACTAGTAATTCCCGTCGACGTTGGCCTTGGCATTTATCAGCGACAACTTTCTGTATCGTGCAGGATAATAGATCCAAACACGTGGGATGTTGCGACACTGGAGAAAAGTGTAACATTTTTAGCTTTTAAAAAGTCGAGCAACATCCCAAGTGTTTTGATCACAGAATCCTGCACAAAAACCATTTGATGTTTGTTTTATAAAATTATTATTCTGTAGTCCTTTTAATTTTCTATATATTTTCGCAGTATAAATACGCAAAACCTATTTTAATATCAACCAGAACCTTAGTCAAACTTTACTATTAAATCGTTCTAATCGCTGCATCGTTGCTTTTACGCACCAACCTCGTTCCCGGGGCCTTTGTGAGAAGATGCGGATTAAAATAATAACGCACTACTAAAATAATAAAATTGGTCTAAATTGAGTAAATAAATAGTTTCCTCTTGTTTTGACTTTTGGGTTGGTTTTCTTAGGTTTTTCTGTGCTATTAGTATAGGATTCTACTAGAGATTTTAGGTGGAGTTTTGTCTTCCAAATCGTGCGACTGGTTCGAATTGGGACCACAAAGCATCTATGGATTATTTGGAAGGACAGTACTGCCCTTGCCATGGGGATAAATAAAGACTAAAGGGGGCATTCGGGGTTAAATCGGGAAACCAATTGAAGGCTGTCATCTTGGATTTTTGGGGGGACAAATTACAAACTTGGATGTAAACTACTAGGGTAAATACTTGTTTCCATCTGTCAAACTGACGTGACGTCATTTTGCCATTCATTTTCTTCTTCTCGGGTTAAGATTATGGTTTCATTGAAGGTTAGTTTGATGGTTACGATTAGTTTTTTGGTTAGGATGGTAAGTTTTCAAGATTTGTTATTAAATTTTTGTTGATAAAATGACGTCATGTCAGTTTGATAGAAGGAAACAAGTGCTCACCTATTCAGAGAGACCACCAGCGCCAAGAATTATAATTTTCGAATATCTCGCCATATTTGTTCAAGGAAGAAGATGCCTAATAACTTTTAAACTACGCATTGCTGAGTAGAGTTTAGTTGGTCTCTCCGGTGCTTCGAGGGTTTTTCACCGGGTTCTCCGGTTTTCCTCCCTTCCGTAAAACCAACACCTAGGTCTTCGCTGTAATTCGTGAGCCGATATGTGTCGTATGGCGGCTGCCTGAGCACCTTTAATATGCCTTCGACTCGGCCATGTCAAAAATGATTGTAAGGCGCATTTGAACACACACATTATACACGGTCGGTCTGAGCATGGCGGTCTGTTCGTGGCTGCTTGTTAAAGTTGTATTTTATTCAATTTTATTGATTCTGCTTGATATCAAGGCTTATAATAATGAATCTATGCAAGTGTACAACCTCAGGGAGAACTTTCGGGCTGTTAGCGAATTGTCTCGTCCAGTATTTAACGACATTTGTCATCTAAAACGTCGACGATCGTCTCAGCTCGCTGATTCTACGGCAAATTTTAAAGCGACCAAAGTTATTCATCTTACAAGGGATATGTTGTTGGTAACGTTACTAAAACTCTGTGGTGATGTTGCTCTAAACCCTGGCCCTGTTCAACTAAATTTGCAATCGCCAATATCTAAAGGATTAAAGATCTGCCACTGGAATATACAACGGCTTACAACAACCAAACAAGACGAAATAAAGATTAGCCTCACGGAAAATTCGAACAATTCTAACAAGATCGATATTCTGTTTTTATCGGAGACATTCTGCACGAACAAGACTCCTGACTACCTATACGCTATCACGGACTATAAATTATTTCGTAAGGACAGAATAGGTAAGCTCGGCGGTGGGGTTATGGCGTTTGTACATAAAGATCTGGAAGTTGAACGGCGAATCGATATGGAGGACGATGACTTAGAGGCACTGTGGCTAGAAGTTAACCCGCACAAATCTAATAGATCATTGTTCGTTGCTGGGGTATATCGTCCGCCATCATCGAATGTAGATATGGACAAGAAACTTGGTAGAAATATTGAGAATGCGAAACTGCGTAATAAAGAGCTTATTATCATGGGGGATCTTAACGTTGACTATATGACACCTGAAAAGTTTTGTAAACAAAAACTAATGAAGAGCTTATTGAATCTTAATCTGTCCCAGTTGGTAAATCAAATCACAAGACCTATGTCGCAATCATGTCTGGATCATATATGGTGCAGTCACCCAGAACGAATCAGACAGGTAGAAGTGTTGTCATCAGGTATGTCTGATCACTTACCTATAGTTGCTGTAAGAATATACAAACAATTGAAAGACAACAAAGGTGAGCATCATAACATTACGTATAGGGACTTAAGGAATCTGAATGAACAAGCTTTTTGTGAGTCTTTGTCTTCCGCTCCATGGGATTGTGCATTCACTTTTGATGACCCCGATGATATTGTTTATGCATGGTATAATATTTTTAACAGTATTGTTGATCAACACGCACCATTGAGACAAAAACGAGTTAAAAGAAAGTCTCAACCTGATTGGTTTAGCAAAATTCTTGAAGATGTGCTAAAGAAAAGAGACAAGCTACTCTACAGAGCTAGACAATCTCAATCTGATTCCGGCTGGTCAGCTTTTAGAAAGGCGAAAAATAAAGCCACTAATTTGTTACGAAAAACTAAACAAACGTATTTTAAGAATAAAGTGGCCGAAAATAGAAACGATCCTAGAAAATTATGGCGTCTAATTCGCGAACTTGATGGGGTGAATGTCAAAGAAAATTTTACATGGCGTTTGAATGACGGTGGCAAGTTAGTATCGGACAAGTATCAAATTGTTGAAATGTTTAACTCATATTTTATCGAACTACCGAAATCAATTTTAACTGAATTAATTAATATAACTGGAGACTATATTTTCCCAGAGAAACGAGTTCACTCGCAGCTCGAAATCCCCCACATCACACCTGAGCAAGTGAATGATTTTCTGGATCAAATTCCTGTAAATAAAGCTACCGGCCCAGATGGTGTAGGTATACGGCTTCTCAAGTTAGCTGCTCCTGTAATATCAGAATCGCTCAGCAGAATAATTAATTCCTGCATAATAACTGGAAAATTTCCAACAAAGTGGAAAGAGGCGAGCGTTACACCTATCTACAAGGGTAAAGGTTGTAAAAGTGAAGCCTCAAATTACAGGCCCATATCAGTGTTGTCCGTCTTGTCTAAGGTGTTTGAAAGGCACATTGCGTCATCATTGCGTGCTCACTTGAAGGAGAACGCCTTGTTGTATGGATTACAATCCGGCTTCCGGAAGTCATTCTCCACTGAAACTGCTTTAATAAGGCTTTTGGATCAGTTGCTTTTCAACCTTGATGAAAACTGTGTTAGTGGTCTGGTCCTCGTTGATTATAAAAAAGCATTTGATCTAATAGACCATAACATATTGATTAAGAAGCTTTTCTCATATGGAGTACATGGCCAGTCTCTGGAATTGTTCAAAAGTTATCTTTCTGATCGATCCCAATATGTCAATGTGGACGGTGTTAAGTCATCCTCTAGGCCTGTTGAATGTGGTGTGCCCCAAGGATCTATACTTGGGCCCATTTTATTCATTATATTCATTAACGATCTTCCAGATCAGATTAAACATTCTGTTGCTGATATTTATGCTGATGACACGACGCTTAGCTATGCACATGATTACTCTTCTGCCCCTCAGTCAATTACGGTTGAATTACAGAAGGACATTACAAATCTTGCAGATTGGTCAAGAGTTAATCATATGGTTTTGAATGAAGAGAAAACTAAAACTCTACTGATCGCCGGTAAGCGCCTGAAGAAGAAAATGGACACAATTGATATTGATCTTATGCTGAATGGGGAAAAACTCGAACAAGTCACCTCGTTTAAATTGCTTGGAGTTACGCTCGATGATGAACTGAGCTATGATATACATGTTGACAATATATGTAAGAAACTATCTCAACGAATCGCGGTACTCTGTAAAATAAAGCGTTGCCTTCCATTTAGAGAACGCTGTCTTTATTATAATGCTATGATAAAGCCTATCATTTTCTATGGTTCAGCTGTTTGGACAACAACCTCGAAAGAAAACCTAAACAGAGTTTTTAAGTTACAGAAAAGAGCAGCTCGGGTTATTTTAGATTTGGACATGTCAGCGCGAACAGTTAACATGTTTCAGCAACTAAACTGGATACCATACTATGACGAAGTGAAGATTCTTAAAGCAACAATAGCCTATAAACGTATAAAGAATGATTCTCCGAACTATATTGATAATATGCTGAAACTGAATTCTAGTGTAAATAGTAGATCCACTAGATATTGTAATTTAAATTTCCTATGCCCTAAATATAAGCGAGAAACCGAAGGTGGTCGTACATTTGCCGTTTCGACCATAAAACAATGGAACCAGCTGCCTAAGACTGTGCGTGATAAGGGGACGGTGGCTTCGTTTAAACACAGCATGAAACAGCTTTTTAAAGAGAGCTATGAAAACATCGATCATTTTACTATATAATCTTCGGATTTTAGATATATGTATAAATAGTATTTTATAATTTTAGTACTTAGGTTTAATGTTATTTGTATAATTTATTGAGAGCCACAAATTTATCAGTGCAAACTGGCATGTGTAACTCTCGTTAAATAAAGTCTTCATTCATTCATTCATTCACAAAGTTGAATTTGCGCGGTATAAATACATGTTATTACTCTTACATATAATAACTATGAATAAGATAATATTTGAAGTATTTAATAAACGAAGTGCGTTCTGAGCTCTCAATAAACTCGCTGTAAATCAACAATATTTTTTCTATCAGTCAAGTAAAAAATAAACAAAAACCGTATATCCTTGCATGGTTCAGTTGATTGTTTTACTTCTGCGTTGCCTGCGAATCAAGTCTCACTAAGAATATCTTCAGACGCTTCCGCGCTCCATCCATGTTAGGGAGCTTGAGCAAATACAACGCGAACGTCAAGGACAACGTCCTTAATACAACAGATTTTTCCTCACAACAAAGAAAATGAATAATTTTTAGCCCCAAGAGTAATCCTTACGCCGTCCCCGTTCTACATACAACGTTATTCAGATCATTTTCACGTCTTCAGGACGACGGTAACTCTTGAAACGGCGAAACCTGTTAGTTGAGTTTGATTTCAAACTGTGCGACAAAAATCCTTTTGGAACTCTGAAGCTTTTGAATGTCGGAAAACATAGTTTATGTATTCAATACTACGCAAATGATTCGTGGTTTCTGCTAGATACTGAACTTTAGATTGCCGTTGCCATCCTAGCTTGCTTAAGCTCCCTGTTAACGAAGGAGGGAGGGGTGATGGGGTGATCTTGTCAGTTTCATGGCCTATATGTTTGACCATCGTGACGTCACAGTATGAGAAGCGAGTCATCAAACAATGTTGGCGGCTTTCACCGTACTTTCACGAAGGTTCGTGTGTCGATAAACAAGGCCGGCGAGAGGGGGGCAGAGGGGGGAAAATACCCAGGGCCTAGTGAAGCTGAGCAAGCAATTTGCATTTTACTTTTCAGGCAAAATTGGCAGGGGGGGGCACACTCATGTCCATCTTGGGGCCCGGGTTTGACTCTCGCCGGCTTTGTCTATGAATATAGTGGGGTTTTTTGTAGTGTCCAATGTGTATATATAACAACAATTCATGGCTGAAAGATTCTTCAGCGGCAAGATGAGTCGAAAAGGTAAGTAATTCGTTGGTTATTAATACCTTTTTGGCGAAAACGTCACGACGGGGGACACATAAAGTCCTAGGTCCTTATACGCGGATTTTTACTGTACGTATTGATTAAGTAGCACTCTCTATTCGTATCCTTGCTCTAATAAACTAAATTTAAACAAGACCTATGTGGACAGGAGTGTTTACAAGGTCACGGCATTTTCCTAGGAAATCATCTCCCTCCTGTGTTAACGTTACAGTGGGTTTGTTAGCTGCTGACCATGAAGATTTCGTGCTATCTCCCGGGTGAGGATCGAGGATGAGCACACCCCAACATTTCAAATTGTCAAAACTCAAAATCTCCAAATGATAGAGGCTATATACAACGGATAGCTCTAAAGATGGAACTCTTAAAGGTAAGAAAATGTTCTGTCATAGAATTGTTTATATTTTCGGATCAATTTTGATCGTATGTGTCGTTTGAAAGATGTCAAGTTGAAGCCTTAGGCGTAGCGACGTGGCCACGTAAGTCAATGAGCATGACAGTTAAAACGTTTGTTTCAATTTTGTTGTATATGTACCACCTCCGAAATTTTACTAAAACAATTAGTCACCTCAGCGTCGGTGAAAATAGGTAAATATTATATTCCCCCGATATTAAAAACTGCACCAGTCAACTGAAATCCCGGCTCCCCTTTTCACATTTTATGTGTGTTAAAAACCCAGCCCAAGAATATCCGCGTTCATTTGTGAACATGCCGTCTCCCCGGGCCGGTATATCTCATTAGTGGCGGAAGATGTTGTGTTTTGGGGAGCTAAATCGAACCTCTATAAGGGGATCTGGGGCATGCTCCCCCAGAACATTTTGAAAACTAGAGTCCCTGGAACGGTATTTCCTGCATTCTGGGACTGTTCATAACAGACTTGTCAGGTTCATTGGTTGCGCCCAAAATGAGCACGTTGGGACTCAAATTCGAGAGTTGTCATGACCAGAGAAAGTCTATAAGAACAGACATGGCACCAGAATTGTAGTGAATTCATAATGCAGCTTGACATCGTTCCTTCAGTAACATCTTGGAAAATCGGTTGGCGTTGCAAGCTCGCTTTACTTAATTAAACCACCAGTTAAACAAGGGAACAAGCAATGTTTTAGTTCTAAAATCCTAAAATTCTAAAAAAATTTGGAGGGTGGGGGGGGGGGAAGAGGGGCTTAGCCCCCCTTCTGAAATATTTGGGGGCTATAGTCCCCGCTATTCCGCCGCCCTTGGTATATCTGGTTTAATTTGTCTTATTATTCCATTACCTATGAAAGTTAAACTCCAGTTCTACTGTCCCCGCTTTTTTCATATCAACGTTACGGAACCCTGGCTTCCAAAAGATCAACGTTTGTTATTAAGTACTGACCTTGAGTTCACCGGCAAAGTCATGTTAAAACCCTGCGTAGTCCCGGGGGTCGGGATTTCAAATGACTAGCGCATAATATCACCGACTTCGGTGACTATTGTTAATCACTAAAATTTCAGAGGTGACTATTGAATTTCTCGTGATTTGATTGGTCGAGCTGATCAGTCTATCCCGCGACAGTCACCTGGAAATCTGCATGGAATCAGCGTTTTGACCAGGGCCGTTGCGATGGAATGTAAATTGAGGGTGTTGAAGGTCGAAATGCCGAGTAAGAATAACATAATATGCTGATTCTGTTTTCAAAAGTGTTAAACATTTTTAATATTAACCAGAAGCGTGGAAGATGCGGTTTAAAGGAGAATGAAAGGTAGTTGAACAGCCAACTAGGTCTGGGGATTCTCCTACATTTTGAGACGCGTTTTAAGATAATCCGAAGGTCACAAATAACATTATTACTATACATGGCACGGAACATATCAGCTTTGCTTTTTGCATGAATCAATCATGTCTGAAATTTTCTCAGTTTAAGAAATTATTCACTCTACGGAAACAGAATTTAGGTTTACCTAACACCGCTGCCAAACGTTTGCGCATGCGTGAATTCGCTGAGTAAACATTGCAAGAGAAGTGGTAACTAGCCGTGGCGACAACAACCAGACAGTGAAGACTAAGTAAGACTCGACTATTCGTTTGTGTTTTAAAAAAAGGGTAAAGAAAATTACGAAGGGGTAAATTCAGAATATGTTACAATATTGACAAAGAAGCCATGCACAAATTACCTACCTTATCTTTTTGGTAGTATGCTTATAATTTTAACTTTTGTGTCAGACTCTTGGACAAGTCCAAACATTTCAGTGTTTTCCCGCTCTTTTTCGGAGGACGAGCCTGGGACGAGCTCGGTTGTCGCGCATGCCCAAAACGTTTGGCAGCGGTGTTGGTTTACCTGCATGCATGTAATTCACGTAGCCTAGTTTCTATGCCTTTCGTTTCCACCATGAGCATGGCCGCGTAATCGGTTTGGGTTCTTGGGAAGGCTGGGGAGAGGCTGGAAACGAGAAGGCCTAGCAACATTCAATCTCGTTCCCAGAGCCTTCTCACGCGGGCCGCGCAAACGAAGGCTCTGGGATAATCCATTTCAAATCGACATTCTATTGGTTGAATAATTGACAATGGTTTTTATATGAAGGGACATTTGAAAATCTGTATTCCTTGTTCTTTCGAAAGCCTTGAGGGTTTCAAATTTTATCTGGCGACTGAAACTTGTCAAGAACCAAACCTCTGGAACCAAACAGCAGTTGAACAGGAAGTATTCGGTGGCTTATGAATGGTTTCGAAAGGGAAAGCGATGAGTACTGAAGTGGCGTGTTGCCCGAGGTGCGGTAATTTCAGAACTACATATCGTTGAAGTATATGGTGTACGTATGTTGTTAGGTGTTGAACAAGCTTTCATTTGATGTATAGTTCAAGATTCTGCGTTTTATCAAACTTACTAAAATGTCCAAAATGTGCGAACCACTGTTTGAAATAATATTACAAATAAACAGGAAATTGACTTCTCACAAGTATTACAGAATTTTAGATATCTTTTGAAATACTTAACGCACAACATCGACATATATATCATACAGAAGCTATTGAAAAATTCTATTCGTGGTGGAAATTTAAGCTTCTAGTTAAACGGGAAATATTTAAAAATTGGAAAAACGTCTGTCGCGTTTTGGTTCATAGCGTCGGTTTCCTGTTTATATTATTACGAACAGTGGTTCGCAGTTCGCACATTTTGGACAGTATAACAAGTTTCATAAAACGCAGAATCTTGAACTACACATCAAATGAAAGTTCATTCAACATCTAACAACATACGTACACAATATATTCCAACGGTACGTAGTTCTTAAATTACTAGTCATCTTGTTCCACTGACAATATGCCGCGTATTGCCGCCGTGCCACCTTGCCTACGACAAGTTTGCTACTCACCGCTTTCTCTCTTGGAACCATTGAAAAGTCATCGATTACTTGCTGTTTAAAATGCTGTTTAGTTCTTGACAAGTTTATCCGCCAGATAAAATTTAAAACCCCTCGAAAAAATACTACTTCCTACCATTTGCGAAGATCTCGATCACAGAATAATCTAGTTCTGGCGGCGCATGCTCTTTTCAATCGGCAACCGGTTTTTCGGTTGTCTGGCGATGGATTATCCCAGAACCTTCGTTTGCGCGGCCCGCGTGAGAAGGCTCTGGGAACGAGATTGAGCAACATTCGCAAAAAGGTCCTGCCCAGAATCGTTCTGGCCCTTCGAGTGTCCCTGGGATCTAGCGTAGCGACAGTCTATTACAGTAAAAAGCATAAGGATGTCTGGCGAAGATTTTACCAAAGACCTTGGCGATCGGAAAAAGGAAATTATGGAATATATTCCAATTGGAGCTCGAAATGAAAATTTAACTGTTTAACTTTCAACTTTTGGCGGTTGCAGAAGGAAAGCTAGTGATAAGAAAGCTAGGCCAGTGAACCTTCGTCGATCCGAGGTGAGATAGAGCTTGTATTAAAATAGTAAGTGTCGGGAAACACTTAGGACGTCATAACATCACAATTCTTACCTCAATAAACAACTGAGCTGTAAAGTGAAAGTGTTTACCAATGTTGCTAGGCCTTCCCCAGTGGGTCCGTTCGGATCACTTCCGAAACGTGTCAACCGAGGAAGGCCTAGAAACTAGGCTATAATTCACGTACTTCAGCTACACATGTCATGGAGCCAGACAAGAAAAGATAATTGGATGCTTTTTTGAGCCATCTAAACCTTAGCGATGTTACCCGCAACATTTGGGCTACGGTTCCACAATTATATTTCGTCATAATATTTTCTGATTGCCGAGAAAGCAAGACAGCCGATCTATGGCCCTGATTTTGACAGATGATTTCCATTGGCAAACTGTTTTCAAAATGGCGACTATGTTGTTCAAAATTATTACATATCGTCAAAGAACCCAACAGACAGAGACTTTATAGACCGAATAGCTCTAAGACAGAACTATTTAAAGGTAAGAAATAGACTTGTTTGTATTATCATATGTGTACTTTTATAAAAGCTGTCGAAGTGTAAATTATAATTTCAAAAGGCAATAATTATTATATTTAATATAATTAAGCTTACACGATATAACTACCACAGTTAAAGAGTAAAGACGTTTGTTTCAAATTTCTTGGGTATTCATCTCCACTGAAAGTTTAATAAAACAAATACTCACCTTACAAGCAAAAACAAGAAATCTACAAAAATATCCATATCGACAATTATACTTCAGATCTCGAACTTCAGGCCCTTCAACTATTTTATGAATAATATCTAATTAACTGAGTCAAGTTATGGGAAACGATACAATGGAATAACAATGCTGACTGCGTTTTGCCGAAGTAACATAGTGAGTGAGTTGAGTGAGTGAGCAAGTGAGCAACCTCTAAATATCATATACAGTATCATATACCATGACTTGATACTGTATTAACCCTTTTACCACCGTAGTGGCCCTTTAGTATTTTACTCTGGCTAACGCCAGAGTATTTTACTCTGGCTAATGCCAGATGATTTTACTCGTCAAGGGAGAAGGTCTGGTGGCGAAAGGGTTAAACAGAGATATATACAACCAGGAATACCGCTTATTCAGACCCCAGCTCTAACAGGTCCTCTTTAAAATATAAATAATGTATTCATCAGTTCAAACTTCAAACAATACACAAGTTCACAATACAAGACGGTAAATGCAGTATTTGCTCCGGGCTCTGATTGGCTGCTCCGAAACACATCATATGCCCACGATACACTAGTTCTGCACTTGTAAATTTTAAAACATTCTCTCATTGCTTACGCTGGGTGCCAGAGGTTCTTCCACGCTCGTAGGGACAATAGGGATAGGGGAGGACACCAGGGGGTAAATTTGCAGGGTGAGCGGGAAGAACCTCTGGAACACCGAGCCGTTTCTCTGATCGCGCCGAGCTAATGAAAAGGTTACGTTCCAAAATCTGGACGTAAGACGTTGATTGGTCAAGCGAAGGATCTTTTTATTAACAATAAGTTTCATTGGCTACACTCATGTTATTAATCGAGATGTGCGATAATGTTAAACTTCGTCTAGAAGGTGCAGTCATCAGCAGTAATTTCCTTGTATATATATTCTCTCTCTGTTTTGGTCCTTTTGGAGTCTATACTTTCGCTTCACATTGATATACAACTCACACTTTTTTTGGATTGCCTTTGCCCTTTTGATTGCGTGGGAAAAGTCTCGACTCGTTACGAGCTCAACGAGCATCAAAGCGACTACCTGTTACTTTAGCTTCATTCCACGAGACGTCTTCGTCATTGAAAATATATATAACAAACAACAAGATAACATCTTTGAAATATATCCTGTAAGTATGTTGTTAGAAACCTATAAGCTTTCATTTGAAGTGTAGTTCAAGTCGTTCAAGTTCTTGCGTTTATTACTAACATCTGAAATTCTATAATCGACCAGAGGAGGTTGGACAAGTCACACAAAGCATCATGGTCCTAACGCTAAAATCGATTCATTTGCATCTGACCCGCAGACGAGGAATGAACTCGCCCTTGTGGACTAGATGCACAAAAACTGTTGAAAACTCGTCACAGTTGATCCAGAATTTATAAATCTGATGGGCAGGAAAATACGAGAACCATCAGTGACGATCATAGACAATTAATATGATCAGATTGTACTTTATTTGGCGTATATTCATGACGATGGCGGATGGGCATTCAAGATAGTTTTCAAGGACTACTCAATCCTTCGGATTCGACGCATTTTATGTTACAAATAATGGAACAAATCAGAAATGAATTTAGATATTTACAATGAAGGATGATTTGGTTGTGTGGTGCAACGTGTGATTCGTTACAACTGGAGAAAAGCGTGAGGTGAGATTTGAGAAATCAACATTATTTGTTGTTTAGTGGTTTATGATTTCCCTCTTCCTTCATACTTTAGCTTACTTGTATCCCAAATTTTATAAAATTGTGAAAGCTAGCCTAAAATTTATTATTCAATAACTATCTTGTATTTTTCTTTGTATTAAGGTGAATTCAAAATCCAAAATCGATTTAATGAATTGCCTCCAGGCTCCAGAATCTATTGATAAACTTGGTATATAACTGGTCAAATGTTCAAATATTCCTATTTTATCAAACAAAGTGTATTTCCTGTATCCTAAATATAAATGTAAATAAGGAACTTGAGTAAAATTAAACTGTTGCTCAATATTGATCTTACATTTTTGCAGTCAAGCACCCCCTCCCCCCCCCTGCCAAGAAAACAACCACTTTAGAGAGGGCATCAGAAAAGTGAATGGGTAATCAAACTATAAGACAGACAAAGTCCAATAAATGAACTATAAGACAGACAAAGTCCAGCCCAAGGGTGTCTGTCTTAGACAGAGTTCACTGTCTATCAGTATGTACATGCAGTAGCACTCAAAGGCAAAGGGATGGATAATATCCAGGCATTTATTAGGCTTTGAGACACAGCATTTGAATTGTATACTATGTGAGATAATACCTCTGTTAAAATTTTATTAGTTATATCCACAATTATGCATTGTTATGATGTAATTATACAACTGATAACATGCAAAACATCAAACTACATATTTGAATGTTATTTGGCAAAAGAGAATCCATCAATTTATAATCATAAAAATCCTGTTCAGATCGGTGCTTGTGCCCAGGCAAGTTATTCCAACACTGACATCTGTACTGTATCTCTTCACTTCCTGTAAAAAATAGGAAGTGAGATGGAATTAGTAACCCTTTCATGTCTTAAAAGTTGACTGTACAGCCAATGCCTAACTATTGTATTCACTTCATGGGTGTACAAATCAAGGGGTGGACACAAGGGTACATGCCGCCCCCCCCCCCCCCCACACACACACACTTGGCTAAAGTCCTATAATAAATATTTGTATACTAAAAAACAATATGAACAACAACAACAAATTATAACAAATTAGCAAAAAAAAAAAATTAATACTACAACTACAATATATTATTCACAATAACAATGACCAACAACAATAAACTACAAATAATTATCCACACATCAATTTTAATAATTATATGCTGTCATGGAAGACAATGTTAATTAATATATAAAAAAAATATCTATACATATCAGGCCTGTATACATATATAGCAGATCTTTAAGAAAATTCAGTACATTCTGTAATAATATTTACAGAATATATGTAGGCCTGATATGTATACATTTTTCCAGAATGATGGTGTTTTGGACCATAAAACAGACAAATACCAAATTTTACTCTTTAATAATTCTCCACCACTCATTCTACACTTACTCTAAAGAATAAAGCTCGAAATATTAAGAAACTTCCAAAATTCTTGAGAAAAAAACAAGCTTTAGTGGCGAAAGGCCCTCTTAAATTTATTAGGCGCCATCTTAGCAAATGCCGAAATACCATGGTCGGTTCAAAGGCGAATATCTCGAAAACGGTTGAGAGGTCACCTGGGGTCGTCTTGATAGAATCCAAGATTAGACATTTGTTCAGCTTATTACGCAAAAATTAGAGAATTCGAACCGTTGGAATTCGAGATTTTTTGCTTTGAAGATTGTTGACAAACCGGAAGTCGGGTCTTCGCTTAGGGCGACACGACCTACATAAACCATCAAAATAAAGTAGAAAAATACATTTACCTTGCAAAATCCTGCAGATATGGATAGTCCAACAATATATCAAACGATATCGCTGCTTTTTTAAAGAAAAAAATGAATGACAATAGCGTAATATTCAGTATTCTAAGTCCAATGCAAAATTTTCAGCCGATCAAACGATGAGAAAATAAGCCATTTCATTGGGTCGAGATATTCACGTGGTACTTGTCCAACCACCTCTGATAATCGACTTCATGTGTAAATAAATATTTATTATCGAGTGAACATCTTGGACATTTGGAAAAGTTCAATATAACCCAGAAACATCAGCCATACATCAAGATATCGTCCAGCAATGCATAGTTTGGAAGTTATAACTGTCTGAGTGTCTGCATTGACAAGTAACAGATGGCGGATTTGAAAGTTTCTAGTTGTCACGTCGCCCGAACTAAAATCAAACCAGTTTTATTAAATTTGAGCAATTTTTAGTGGTCTAATCATATTTTTAGTGGTCTAATGTATAGAAGACTGTCGAGACGATAGCATTATTACTTGTTTGAGAAATACAAAATAGAGTTGACTCTGGATTGTTAAAATATCATTACTCCTACGGCCCTTGTGTACGATGGTTTCAAATTTCAAATCAAAACGGTAAAACACGGCTCGGTGTTCCAGAGGTTTTTCGCGCTCGCCTTCCGGGTTGGCCCCTCCCACTTTACCACCTGGCTTCCTCGCGTGTCCCCGTTATCCCCCATGAGCGTTGAAAAACCTCTGGCACCCAGGGTACTCATTGCTTGATAGAAATATTATTGAATTTTTGTAATATTTTGAGAACATAAGTGCATAAACTGCGGCATAATCATGTGCAGATAACCACACACTTTTTATACAAATAATTAGCATACACTTTCTTTATAAGTATTATAAGTAGAGTGCTTGGCCGGTGGGGAATGATTGTCCGAGACCGGCCTTGATAACATAGCTTTTTCAGACGTTTCTTCTCAGAATAGGTCTTTATTCTGTGGTTGTAAGTTTTACCAGTGTTACCGTGGGCGCATCAATTATCACCCAATCAGAGCCCGGAGCAAATACTGCATTTGTTCCAAGGGGGCAAAGAGTCTGGGGCGAACACGGTCAAAGGGGGCAAACGCCATAAATTTTCATTGAAAATGTCAAGATTTCTGAGGAGTGGGTGAGTTTGTGAGAAAAAGTACCAAACAAAAGAAAACTATTCCTTTGCTGTAGAATGTCCTGGCAAAAACACTGGAAGTGTTGAAGAACTTCGGTACACAGACGGCGATAGATGGAAAAATATTAAAACGAAGGATGTTGTCACGTCGAGATACTTGAATTTCGATTGAATGCCGGAACTTAGAAATCGGCAGAGCTGATGAACCATAAATCAAACATTCCGAAGACAGTGAACATCAACTTTTAACTTCGTATGTAGAACAAGACGACTTTTCGAGCATTCTTGCCTTCTCGGCTTGGCACCACGGCTGAACTCGCAATTTAGCTGGCAAGCTCCGATCAGGCAGGAGGAGGGCTCGCGCCTGATTCTTTCAGGCTACATTGACTGGCACTGAGTCGCAAAAACATGAGCTCACAAGATTCCTATAATTTCCGCGAGTATTTATCGAATCGTTACTTTTCTTTCGCTTACATCTAGGGAAAACATGTCTCCCAAAAAGTACGCATGGATTTTATGAATAAACCAAAAATGACAAAGATATCTATTTTTTGGTAAAAATACCCCTTAAAATTTCATTAAAACGCACAGAAAGTCATTAAGATTTTCTCAATTGAGAAACGCATGCGCACTTTTTTGAACATAACAATTCTGGTTCTAGTGAAACTTCTTTAGTTAGCAAAACATTTAAGTTGGCAGAAATTATAGGTTTTTCCTTATCTCAATGACGTCACTGCATGACGTCATCAAACGAAAGAACTTCATTCATATATACTACGTGCGGAATATCTAGCATTTCTAGCATGGGGATCAAATTTGTAAAGCTCTAGAAGCTCTGTGGTCAAATCAAGTTTTCCCTAGCAACGGGTCAAAATAAATGTCTGAACACCCTTAAGCCGGCTTAAAGTCAGATGTGGCTCAGATCCCGCTTAATTTTAGCCGTGTAAACAGGGCTTAAAAGAAGCGTAAAACATTTCCCCACTCCTCAGCGATCTTGACATTTTCAATGAAAATATATGGCGTTTGCCCCCCTTTGGATCATGGCGTCGGTAATTGTGAACTCGTGTAACTCGTTGTATTCTCTTGTATTCTGGAGTACTCTGTTGTATTACATTTTAGGTAACAAAATTATCAAAAAAAGAAATACATTTAAGACAAGTTACCACGGTAAAGACAAAGTTAAAGTAACTCTGAAAGTTCTGGTTTGAACAATCTATGAGGTATGCACAAATATAATAATTACAAATGATATCGATATTTGACATTTGCTATGAAAAGGTAAATCTACCTAGTCCAGACTGTAAAGTTTAATTTCTGTGCAGGGAATGTCAGCTAGACCGAAAACGTCTGCGCGAACTCCCCCCCCCCCCCCCCATCACCAAACACCACCCGGAAAACTGCCAATTTCTGGTTCTCTGGAAGATTGGAATAATGGAATCAGTGGAATGACATTTAATTTCCTGTATTTTCAGAGCAATTGTGAGCACAATATCAAGGTCATAAACACGATCTGCACAGATTATTAACCAGACTTTACAGTCTGGTACTTAGTGTTGAAATGCCTTATTTAAGAAATAAGAAACGTGTTTTGCGCGATTATTAACTACTTAAAACTATTTTTCAAGATTTTTGTCTGTTTTGATCTTAGGCGAGTGCTGTTATTTCTTTATAATCGCACATCGCCTAAGTTATAAAAATAATGTCTTTAAATTGGCCATAAATATGTAAAAACTAGAGATTATCTGTCTTAACGTGGAGGTATGTCCGACATTGGCATCGGATGACGGATCGTAACGATCGGAGAAAGAGCATTGCAGATCGTACGGACCGTACCATCGGCTGTATTCAGATTGTCACGGACCGACATCACATGATACAGATGGTTGAAACTTAGGAAATACACATTGCACTCAGGTATTCCATGCATGATAGTGCAGATAGTTCAGATGGTACGGATCGTATGGACCGTGCCGTATTCAGATGGTCACGGACCGACATCACGCACATGATACAGATGGTTGACACTTCATAATATACGCTGCTCTCAGATATTGTATATATGATAGTGCAGATGGTTCAGATGGTACGGATCGTACGGACCGTGCCATCTGTATTTGGATGGTTACAAATTTTTAATTAAAACTGCTCAAAATTCGTCAAAAACAAGAACATCTCCTTGAAGTATTACGTCAGCCATTCTGTTATCGGGATTAATGGCACACTCACATGACTCAGTAGCCATTATCAGAGCGTGTGTTATTACTCATTTACTTCCAGTTATTTTATAAAACCCCTTCTTGTCCGAGAAGAAAAGGTTAATATATGCTGTACTATACTGTATATATATATATATATATATATATATATATATATATATACTGTACGTTTAACAGTTATACCATGAGCTCGAGTCATATATGAGGTCATACTGTAGATGTAAAACTACTCATGTGATATGAGATTTAACATCACTCGTGAAGCTTAACAGCCACTTGGGGCCTACGGCCCCATGTGGCTGTTAAGGCCCCTCGTGGCTGTTAAGCTTCACGCGCGATGTTAAATCCCACATCACACTCGTAGCCATTATATTGACCCTTATTGCAGTCCTTATTTGGAATCATCTATTCAACTAAGCTATTATCATATTTTTTGTCTGCCTTTTCTAAAAGCTTTATGTTAAGCATGTTTGTTGTTTTGCATTGTATTCCCAGTTTGTTCAGTTTTTCAACATCACTCGTTGGATGGATGCATGGATACTTGGTTGGTTGGTTGGTTAGTTGGTTGGTTGGTTGGTTGGTTGGTTGGTTGGTTGGTTGGTTGGTTGGTTGGTTGGTTGGTTGGTTGGTTGGTTGGTTGGTTGGTTGGTTGGTTGGTTGGTTGGTTGGTTGGTTGGTTGGATGGATGGATGGATGGATGGATGGATGGATGGTTGGATAGATGGATGGTTGGTTGGTGAGATTCAATGGTTAGTTGGATGGATGGTTGGATCACAGAATAGTAATACAACCAGAAGTCCAACTCGCGTCGGAACCTTGAAGTTGATATCCTCGCGCATGTCGCCTCACGCATCTTGATTCCTCGCCATTCTATGCAATCCTGGCAAGTTCCCCCGGCAGTTCGGACCTTCAAAGGAAGGTTAAAACTGCCGGGGGGTGGCGTAGGGCATTGCGTAGGATCGCGTCGGATGGCGTAAAATATCGCGCCTGCGCATTGAAGAAATGCGGACAAGTTTTCACTTGAGTTGGACTTCTGGTTGTATTACTGTTCGTGGTTGGATGACGTGTGTTAAAAAACTCGACGTGTGTTAAAACACTCGGCTATATATCGCCTCGTTTTTCAACTCACGTCTCGGTGTTTTCAAATCAGATAATAAACGGCTTCTCGTGTATGATATATTACTTATAGAATTGTTACAATGAAAAAAGTTATCGTCAACTTACCTGGGTCATTATAACCATCCACTTCATCAGAACGGTTTCTAAATTCTATAAAACAAACACATAAAATATGTGAAATACTAAACTGTGCCACTCAACTCACGTCTCGGTGTTTTCAAATCAGATAATAAACGGCTTCTCGCGTGTATGATATATTACTTATAGAATTGTTACAATGAAAAAAGTTATCGTCAACTTACCTGGGTCATAATCATCCACTTCATCAGAACGGTTTCTAAATTCTATGAAACAAACACATAAAATATGTGAAATACTAAATTGTGCCACAGAATATATATTAAGGTATTAGGACTTATGCGAAACGTCAGTGTTACAGTACTGTTTCTTTCTCAAATTTTGTAGTACACCACACTTTTTAGTATACCTATAACTTTTTCGATGTTAAGATTATTTAAAATTGAAAACATTTTCCGTGATTCCATACAGCTATAGAACAGCTGGAAATTTTGGAGAGCAAGAAATCGTAATGGGAACACGAGCTGGGCGATTGTTGATGATATTTTTATTTATTTAACCAGGAAGCTCTCATCACTTGGTTTTCGACGCGATTTCGAGTTCTACCAAACTCAGTTCCACAAGTGTTTCTAGGGAAACATTTGCGTGGAAATAGCATTTTCATTAATGTCTTCAAAGTGTGAATTCTCCTTACGTGTGAGGATGGCGTAGTAGGTGGCGAATGATAGCGTATCAAAGTGAATAATGGCGTTTATAAAATAACATTAAAAACGCACGCGCTGCGCCTAGTGGAAATTCGCTAAAACATACAAACGAAGGCATAGTTTGTGCTTATTGACAAACGTAAAAGTACTTTTACTGAACCAAGCTGCAGTGCAGTGCTTGTGAAGAAAAGAAAACAGTTGTATAGGTAAGATACTGATTAATTAAGTTCAGTAACATGCAGTGTTTATCCTTTCAAAACCCTTGCAATTAAAAGATAAGTTTTATATTAATGTATAATTTTAAACCTTATAATTAAAACTAAACGTAAATATGTAAATATTCTCTGTCTGTTGCACTTAATATTTGGCAATCTCGGGTGGAGTGCGCAATCTTGGGTGGAGTGGGCAATCTCGGGTGGATTGGACAATCTCAGGTGGGGTGAGGCGTGTAGGGTGACTGCTGTTCTTAATTTTTACGCTGTGACGTCTTCTATGCATCTATGCAGCACATCAGACGGACAGAAAAATGAAATCTACTTGTTTTATATTATTTACTAGAAATTACTATCGCAAGTGAAATACTGCCTCAAAAAGGAAAAAACCTTCAGCCTACTCCACAGGCAACTCCATGCAGTCTGTGGCCAATGTGACACCCCCTTGCCCAGTGACTAGTCGTCGTGTACGTTCTGTCACCTGTGCGTCTATTACAGCACAGACCCAACGAAAAATGAAATATATTTGTTAAACAACAATTACCGTCAAGGTTGATTTCCCTTATATTTCTGCCTTTAAACTGTCCAGCCTTCCCTTCATCGACGGCAAGCAGTAGGTTGCCCACCAGGGCCATTTCGATGGTACTTTCTTGAATCCGATAGAATTCTTTGTGAATTTGGATGTCGTGACCAAGGTGTTTCGCCAGCCAACCAAGTTCGGTCTGGTTCATGTCAAGAAGCTGGGACACAGTGGCTACGTATTTTCGGATTTTTGTTGACGTTATTTGCTCCGGGTTAGTTAATTCTATCTCCTGGACAACTGTTTTAAGAGCGTCATTCCCTCGAATGTTTTATGGAGAGGCGTTGTTGTTAATTGCGAAGACATACCGGTTTTCCAGGTGAACATCTCCCTCTTTTCTTGTGCTGTTAAGCAGTTCAATGGCTTTGGTCACCTCTGGTGTTAGGATGACGGGCACTCTCCTGTTCCGCTTGCCGACTATTTCCACCAAGTCAAATCTAAACAATCGAAGGAATTTAGATGCGTCACAAGCAACGTCTCTAAATATCTTATTGCGTATCTTATCTGGAACTACTGTCTGAAAAAAAAAAGTCAATTTCGCTTAAGTGTTTTCTCCTCAACTATACAGAAATACAATATGAAAGTTCATGAACGTTTGCATGCAACTGCACAAAAACATATCTCTTTAAATAATAATTCTTATAAGCATACTAATTTAATGACGTCATAATAGCGTTCTTTTAAGAATCGGATTCAGGTCAGGAGATCTTGCGGATAATCGTATCGTGTTTCTTGTTTAATTAACAGAAATGAAACGCTAGTGTTTGATGACGAAACACTAGTAATCGTATCGTGTTTCTTGTTTAATTAACAGAAATGAAACGCTAGTGTTTGATGACGTGTTTCACAGCCCATTCACGTGACGGATTGGAGCGGTCTGATTGAGTAAAATTCTCATGAATTATTAATGAATTTGAGCACGATTTACGGTTTACACTCAACATAATTAATATATATTCAATAGTTTTATTCAAATAGGTGTAAATCGTTAACCGTCATGTCGGCAATTAATGAGACAACTCCTGAAGATCAGACACTCTCCTTCTTCGTCATATTTAAACAACACGTGTAAATGCAATACCGAAAACGTACAGATAAGATGCGTCAAGGGGCATAGTTATTGCAACATGACACACGTTCAGGGTTATCTGTATTTTATTTGTTTTCATGGCATCGTGTTTATTAACGTAAAACTTAATACGCGAGCTATTAACGCTGCATTGACCCTGTTAGAGTTTCACACCCTTGCGACCGCCCTCCATTGTATGGAAAACGGGTTACCCATTCTCGCAAAGAGCCGTTAAACAGGTAACAAAATCTTATAAAATAATTTTCGCAGTGAAAACAGGAGTTCCGACGTTTGGACATATAAACTTCTCTAAAATAATAAGATAAAAGTCAGCGAAAAGATCACCCGTGAGTGTAAATAAGACCTTTTCGCTTTCAGACAATCAGTGACAAAACCCTTCAGACATTTCTCCTAATTATAGGATATGTTTCCCCCCCCCCCCAATCCCCTTTTTAATGTTGAATGGCAAAAGTATCGCTGTCTACATTACACATTCCTTCCTAACTACATGATGTTGTTGTACACCAACATTGAAAAGGGGGGGAGGGGGTCAACGGATTATGTTTATGTAATTTTCTAGAAAATAAATTATTATTTGTGTCCGAAGAGGTTTCGTCACTAATTGTAGCATTAGTGTTATCTGAACTTAGCATGAAATGAGGTGTCTTAGCTATCAAACCCCAGTTCGATGAGGATCATTTAGTAAAGTAAAAAAGTTACTAAACGGCCTGAATCGAACCGGACTTTTTGGTAGCTGATACACTGCAATGTCTGCAATTACATTTTGCTTTGCAGAAATTTCAGGTGAGGTTTTTTTTGGTACTGTGTTTGGGTATAGGGCCATTGCAGAGTTGCTCCAGGTTACAACCATAAACCCGAATTACACGGAGCCTAAATATATCGCGATCGAAAACTATCGCGCTCGTCGTGAGCTCTCGATCGCGATAGCAATCCCGATAATTAGGCTCCGTATAATCCGGGTTTTAGTCAATCAAGCTATGTATGGTCTGGAAACTCAGCAATCTTCAAAGTGGCTAACGATAGAATAATAAATAACTCCGATTGATGTTGAACAGTACCTCACCGTGAACAAATCTTTTGTTTTAGATTCAGGTTACTTGGCAAAGAGAACGTAATGACTCCACCCATGATACCAAACCTGATAAGAACTGATATTTCCTACCTTTTGCACAATTGTTTTTCTTGCGGGGAAAGAGAGGACATGATCTCCTTGTTGTGTACACCATTCCAGTCTGGCCTGTTTTTGAAAACATGCAATGGTAGGCGGGATGCTTCTCCCCCTCGTCGTTTATTAAACACGATCATCCTCGACAGGCATACAGTGGCAAGCTCCCTCCAGACTTCTTTTGTCGGGCAAATTTCTTGACGCTGGCGAAGTTCTTCGATTTTTTCCAGCTGATACTTTCTCAACCGCAGCAAATCTTCAGTAAGCGGAAGAGCCTCGGGCTTGTTGTGTTTGCGATAAGCCAAACAATTCAGAGCTTCCGCAGAAACCTTATCCGTCCACTCGTGATCATACAATTTAAGAAAGTCCTGTACATCTTCCTTAAATTGTTGTTGATGTAACACCGTCTCGGTCTCGGAGGACCTTCCCTTCCACGATGTATGCAGCTTTCTTTATGGCGTACCCAATTTTCAATGCGGTGGAGGGCGACGTATACCACTGTAAATGATCTTTTTCTGCATCAAAGCCGCTTGCTCTTTTCGTGGCCTCGACCACACCATCAAATCGGTCAGGCCGAATCAGATCTTTAATACCCAACGATGGCGAAGCAAGAACTTTCTGGGCTTCGATTAGTAGCCTTGCCAATTCTCGCATGTGTTGTGAAACGTAATTGGCCTTGTCTTTGCCATGCTTATCGATAAGCGATGAGCCGTAAAGAACAATTACCTGATCATTTTTGCCATCAGGCTAATCTCGTCTGATCGCATCCTCGACAAAACGTGATCAGACAATGAGGTACTGCATTCTGAACTAAATTTATTTGGTACAAGTAGGAGTCCGCAGGCGTAACGTAGTCTCCTTGGCTGGATTGGCATGTTCTTGTTATCAGTGTTGGACAATGGGCAGGTTGTAACGTGACGGTACAGTTCCGATTTGTGATAAAACCCTTTGCAGTGCAAACACGGCAGATAATTCAACGGATTGGCGGTGCCGGCGGCATTTTCCCTTGGCCGTCGGACAACTTTCAGCTCACCTGCATTAGCTTTAATGACTTTGGTGTTATGCAGAAAGTTGCCCAGCAGCCTTATCCTATCTACCTCGTTTCTTCTTTCTGCGCTCTTTTCTTTTAGCTTCAGGGCCTTGGCCACGTCTGGTTCATTTTTGTGTACTTGTTCAAGGTGCCGCCAAATTTTTAGATATTCTTTTTCGCAGTAGTAGCACGTGTGCACCTTGTCATACTTCCGTTGCCCACTCTCCGTAGTCGAAACCGTGTTGACGTATACTAAAAGTTAAGTAAAATACGACATGTTATACATGAAAACTATAGTACATAGCATCTTAGTTGTTAACTGGCATGTCCAAAATGTGAACCCGGCCTGGCTGCGATAAAAATAGTTACAAATGAATTAATATATATATACAGTATATATATATATATCTTATTAGATGTTTTGGTGTGTAGTATCGCTGTATATTTTTACGAGTTGTGCCGTATTTTGACGAGCCCGCAGATTTATTATCCAACTGCTCTGATTAACAAATTTTTATGGAAAAAGAAAACTCTAAAAAGGCCAGAAAAGTGTGACATACACCAGGACAAAATAATAGGCATACATGAAGTAGTCTCCCGCGTGATGAATTTGATTGGCTAACAGCCGATCTGTCAAACCGGTTTTTTACTATATAAATAACCAACTATACAAATAACTAACTATACAAATATCGCTGTATATTTGTACTCATTTCTAGCATTATTTGGACAGTATTCAGTGCAGTTGGATAATAAGAGGATTAACGCAAAGCTATATAATTAAATATGAATTGAGAATAATGAAGCACTATTTGCACTTTGTGTAAGTATGAAGAAGAATTTCGAGTGCAATTTTTTTAAAGTGTACGAACAGGCATTTCAGTTTTTAGTTATGTTATAAAGGGGAAAAATTGAATGATAAGTTATTTTACAATTTAAACATTGTAAGAAACGGCATGCATGTATGGCAAAGCCGCAAATAAAATTAGGACGATCCTTTCAGATGACCTCTTTAATTTATACGGGGGGAAATAATTTGGGACTAAGGCCTAGTTCAAACGTCGAACTTTTCATGCGTCGAATCTAATGCAAATGAGCAAAATGCTTTGTTTGAGCTTTGTGCATTAGATTCGGCACATGAAAAGTTCGACGTTTGAACTTGGCCTTAGTTATTTGAACTTCAAATATTTAAAATTTCTGGCATCATTCAGATTGTTAATCTCCGTATTTCAAAGATGTAAAAACCACGAAATCTCCCCGTGCAAGTAACCTGTTGTTTTCCTTGTTGTTTATAGCAACTATGCGACTTCCAATAACGATTAACAACATTTAGGAAATAGAAAACATTTTCCGTGTTTCCATCGAGTTATAAAAACACTAGTGAAAGTTTGGGAGAACGAGAAATGGCGGTGGGAACACGAGCCCGAAGGGTGAGTGTTTCCAACAGGTATTTCGAAAGTGTTTTCACAAGTGTTTGTATAACTCAATGGGAACTAGAAAAATCTTTTCTATTTTGTTTATAAAATTACTCGAAGGAAACAAGCAAAAAAAACCTAACAAATAACTCTTCTCATCAAATTGTGGATTCTTCAGTAACATGCATTAGGTGAGCACGTCACCATGAAGCTTACCCATGTTTACAGTTTAATTAATAAAACAGAATTTCGAAAACGAGCGTGGTGATTAGCTTAAACCGTGTTGCTATAACTCGATGTAAACATGGCTATGCTTCGAGTTATTCGTTAGTTTTGCTTTTTCCTTCGGGTTATTTTATAAAAGAAATAGAAAATATTTTCCTAGTTTCCATTGAGTTATAAAAATACTTATGAAACTTTGTGAGACCACTCGCCCTTCGGGCTCACACCGCCATTTCTCGTTCTCCCACACTTTCACTCGTGTTTCTACAACTCGATGGAAACACGGAAAAGGTTTTCTCAGTATTTCTATCAGTTCGGAAATCATTTTCTGAAAAGTGCTTAAAGTCTCGTACTTCTCTTACAGTTGGTCTAGATTTGGGGAGCATAAAAATTACCAACAAACCCCCGAATTTAAAAATGCCACTCACCCATGCCCATGGAGCCGAAGTTCTTCCCAACACCGGACTTTGGCCCCTTAAGCCAGTTGCACACGCTACGATTTTAGTCGGCCAATTTATGGTTTAGACTTTAGATGCATGGTAAGTAATGAAGAACAATGCAGGCAGTGGATCGAGGATGAGCCCACACATTATGACACTAACTGTTTTCTCGGTGTAATAATAACCTCTTTCAGCATTACAATCAATCTCGAGCCCATAGTCACCCCCTTTTCGGTCAGCGGGAGAGCGCGGGGGAGACGCTGGGGAAATTGGATTTAATTACCCCTGAAATGAGTGGTTCCGGTGTTAAGCGCATGATCGTCGCCTCAGCTGCTGTGCAGAATGTGCGTTGTGTTCATGTATTTGTTTGAATTGAAATCGCAAATACAGACTTATATTTGCGAAATATGTGCGGATCAAATGCACGGTAAAATTGTCGGAGAGAGACTGACACTGCTGGTGGTGGCACTTCTTGAAATCCAAGGTAAAATATCAATTCACGACGCCAATATCGTCCTCGATCAGAAGCCTTTTAATACGAATTGCGATTGCCAAAGCTGATTCCTTCTTTAATTGTCTTAAATATGCTTTTTCGTTGCTTAAATTGTTTTAAATTGTATAAATTTGCATCAAATATAACGACAAATCCCACCAGGGTTTGTTTTGTTCATTGCGACTATTTGTTACTCAAAATTCGTCTTAAGTCTTTTAAATTTGAAGATATACATGTTTATTGAATAAAGCAATATATTTGACTTTCATTATTTCACAATCTGTATGTTTTGAAGCGATGAATTCAATAAATTTAAATGAACCAATCAAAACAGAGAATCAATCCAATTTCCCCAGAGTCTCCCCCGCGCTCTCCAGCTGACCAAAAAGAGGGTGACTATGGGCTCGAGATTGCATTACAATGCAATAATTTATGTCTGTTTATGTCTGCCCTCGCTAAACAGAAACAATGTCTTCGGAGGTGTTAAATAAAAGAAAAACGTTCGTTGAGTCCGTGAGGATGAGTGGCACCAATTTTGAAAATGAGACGCTTTTCTAGTCTTTTGCGACTGACATTACCGGCAGAAATGGGTGAGATGGCACAAACTTGCATGTCCGAAATACAATGGTTGGCACTATTAAAATGTCGGGCAACAGGCTTGTCAACATCATTGTTCCTCACGGAACGAAGATGTTCAGCAAACCTGTCAGATAAACGTCTGCCAGTTTCACCGATGTAAAGCATGTTGGAAGAGATGCAAGTAAAATTATGCTGAATAACAAAATTAGATTTAGGTCCCAAAATACATGTAGCGGAGTTAAAGGAATACGTGTAACAACGGGTACGGGAGCAAAAAAAAGTACCCGCTGGTGCCAGTAGATTTTTTCTAAGGGCACTACGCACTAAACCATCACGAATATTTTTATTACGCCGAAAAGAGATTAAAGGGTTGTCGGTGAAAATAGCTGACGTTTCAGGATCATTCTTTAGGATATGGAAATTGTGGCTAATGATATCCTTAACTTTGTAGTTGAAAGGATGAAATGTGAGAACAAAGTTAAGGATATCATTAGCCACAATTTCCATATCCTAAAAAATGATCCTGAAACGTCAGCTATTTTCACCGACAACCCTTTAATCTCTTTTCGGCGTAATAAAAATATTCGTGATGGGTTTATTGCGTAGTTCCCTTAGAAAAAATCTACTGGCACCAGCGGGTACTTTTTCTTCCTCCCGTACCCGTTGTTACACGTGTTCCTTTCTTAAGGTCTTCGTATAGGTTTTCAGGGTCATTTCTGTAAAGCGCTCTCAATTCGTCAGAATTTATGCCACAAAAATAAAATAGATATCGTTAGAAAGCTATGAATTTGTAGAATACAATGGTGTCTTTGGTTTCGCGATAAACACAAACCGTTAATATTTGTGAATTTTTAAATTAAAACCCGAGGGCTTCACTCGGGGCGACTTAAGAACAAAGCGTTTCATTTTATTCAAAAAACTTTTTCGTAGTTCGATTCCGAGATAAATGTCCAGCAAAACGGTGTCAGCGTTTTTCGATATGTCGAGTTTTGCCGATTTTATTGACGACCAAAGTTAAAAATGCTGTTTTTCGACCAACATTCGGACAAAATAAGTCATAAATTCGAAACCAGGCAATAAATAAAAAAACGCTGACACCGTTTTGCTGGACATTTATCTCGGAATCGAACTGCGAAAAATGTTTTTGAACAAAATGAAACGCTTTGTTCTTAAGTCGCCCCAAGTGAAGCCCTCGGGTTTTAATTAAAAAATTCACAACTATTAACGGTTTGTGTTTATCGCGAAACCAAAGACACCATTGTATTCTACAAATTCATAGCTTTCTAACGATATCTATTTTATTTTTGTGGCATAAATTCTGACGAATTGAGAGCGCTTTACAGAAATGACCCTGAAAACCTATAGGAAGACCTTAACTCCGCTACATGTATTTTGGGACCTAAATCTAATTTTGTTATTCAGTATAATTTAACTTGCATCTTTTCCGTCATGCTTTACATCGGTGAAACTGGCAGACGTTTATCGGACAGGTTTGCTGAACATCTTCGTTCTGTGAGGAACAATGATGTTGACAAGCCTGTTGCCCGACATTTTAATAGTGCCAACCATTGTATTTCGGACATGCAAGTTTGTGCCATCTCACCCATTTCTGCCGGTAATGTCAGCCGCAAAAGACTAGAAAAGCGTCTCATTTTCAAAATTGGTACCACTCATCCTCAGGGACTCAACGAACGTTTTTCTTTTAGTTAACACCTCTGAAGACATTGTTTCTGTTTAGCAAGGGCAGACATAAACAGCGTTTTCACTTTATATATTTATCTAGTTTTACTCTCGCTCATCCTTTTTACACCCCCTCCTTCTTGCTCATCGACGGTATGAATAGCAAATGTCTTTCGCATCTCATTATCCATTTGTTATTGTTATTTTGATTTCATTGGCTAATTTTTCGCATCTCATTATTAATTTGTTATTCTCATTTTTATCTGATCGGCTTATTTTTGGTCACATGATTACCTTTCGTATATAGCTCATTGTTTGTTTACACTCTTCACGTTTCTCTCTGACGAATGGCCTTCGCTCGAAACGTTAGACTCCTACGTTCTCTGTTTCGGCAGTATATCTAACCTTACTATATTTCGATTGTTGTTTCTACACTGTCTACGCAGCACGCTACTTTTATTATCATAATAATTTGTCGTGTCAACCAATAGGAAGGCGAGTCCGTACGAGTCTGGACGAATGAGTCGTTTAGTTAATAAGGGTTATTCGTTCGCTCTCGCTGGATTGTGCAGGTTTACAAATACGAGTGTCGATTATTTCTAAGACCCGACCGAAACCAGTTGCGAAAAATGCAACTACCCGGCCTTCGGCGGCAATTGAACCCTGTGAAACTAGTCCAGCGCCCTAACCGACTTGGCCACTTGGTCATGAGTTCTAGTATATGAGATGGAAGGTAATGCGGGCGAATGTATAGGGTATATTAAACATTAATATTGCCATTTACACTCGATGAAACGTAGAGGAAAATTACCTTCATCTACCTTCCGGCATCTCATATACTAGAACTCATGATCAAGCTGTCGGCAATGGCCTTCGTGGCCCAGTCGGTTAGGGCGTTGGACTAGTTTCCCAGGGTCGTGGGTTCAATTCCCGCCGAAGGCAGGATAGTTGCATTTTTCGCAACTGGTCTCGGTCTGGTCTTAGAAATAATCGATCGACACTCGTAATATCACCATCATAATTTTCCTCTAAAATCGTAGCGTGTGCGCCAGGGCTTAAGAGAGTGGCAAACTTATGCTGAGCGTTGTCTGCAGCATGCGGTAGCTTTCTAAAGGCGGTTTTCCACTAGGCGAAAAATGTCGCGCGAAGCGACATTTTCTTTTGTCTCGCAAGCTCTCGAGTGGAACTAATTATGGCTAATTTGTCTTGGCAGACAAGAGAAAAATGTCGGGTCGGTCGACAAATGTCGCCCAGTGGAAAACCGCCTTAAGTGTTACAATTCAATAATGAATTGACGGTACCGAAAAAAGACGGTGGCGGTACATTTAGCCACAATGCTTTGCGACCTCAAATCAGCTCAAATAACAACTAAACATTGTTTATCATGCTAAGATGGATTATGTAAGCAAGAACCTCATTCCTACCAAAGTTGATCGTTTTAAAACCATATCTTCCAAAATTCTGCAAGAAACAATATTTACTGCACGCAAGGGATTGTGGTTAAACGTACAAGTCGCCATCTTTTTCGGTACGGTCACTGCATAGTAAATCGAGATATGGTTTGGAAACTCAGCTAAAGTCTTTGGTCTATCTTTTTGTTTGCCTTTATGCATTTTTGTGCACGGTGTACGGTCACTGAACACATTGTATTTTAGTATAATGAACGAATTGTCCAATAGCAACGTTTCAGTTCAATCACTCAACCGTGCTATTTAAATATTAATAAACCTAAAACAAAGGATGTGCACGGTGTAAGGTACGGTTCAACATAAAATCACAGTTCATTATAGACGCTTTGAAGTTTGCCAGGTTTCCAGACCATATCTCGATTGACTTTGGTCACTGGGATACACAACCTCGTACCTGCTCCCACCCTCGCGAACTCGTCGAGCGAAAACCCTGGTATGGGCTGGTCACGTGCCTCCTAGAATCTGGGAGGTTTTAAAATACAGTTATTAGGGAGGGGATGGTAAGTACGTATCATTTCGTATCATTTAACCTGGCTTGATGTCGAAACAGTTTAATACACCGAAAAAGTTCTATAGTGAGGGAATTCCACGTTCGTGCTGCCGCTTGTGTCTCAGGATTTGCGATGTATCAACTCACTGCAAAAATATCGCTTAGGTCGCCAGTTACTGACTCTTCTCGATTAATAACCTTAAGAATTTAAAAATGCTGGAAGCGCGACCTGGCCGTAAATATTTATTTAAAACGAGCTTTCGATTTCGACTGCCAGTCTGCAATCTTCGACGGGTAAACAATGATGAGTGATAATGACTACAACTACAGTTTAGAATTACCGTGAACAAACATATAAATAGAATAGACAATTACAGTTAAAGAACTGCAATTGTATGACAACGCGGTTCTTTAACTGTAATTGTAAACTGTAGGTGGAACTGTCTATTCTATTTATATGTTTGTTCACGGTAATTCTAAACCGTAGTAGTCATTTCACTCATTATTGCTTACCCATCGAAGATTGCAGACTGGCAGTCGAAAGCTCGTTTTAAATAAGTATTTACGGCCAGAGAACGTCTCGCAGATATAACCTGAAGAATGGCAGCTGTTACTTCATTATGATTACACTAATTTATTTTCCTGAGCTGATCATCATTGAGCGAGTTCAGCGGCGAAACGACGAGCACAACAGCAGAAGGAATGATTGACGAGCTTCGACATGATTGCCTCTGCTAAATATCTCTGTGAGCAGTAGAAGGAAGCAGTTTGTTGGTAAATCAGTGATTTCCCATATCCTGTAGGCAATACAGCGACTGTATCTCTTCGAGAATCTCTTCAAATTAACATTTGTATAAATACTCTTTTTGATAGCGGAATCCAGACATGATAAAAACAAAACACGAACGTGTAAACGACCCACACACCCTTAGTATATCCAGATTCTGGGAGGCACGTGACCAGCCCATACCAGGGTTTTCGCTCGACGAGTTCGCGAGGGTGGGAGCGAAAAGCCTGGGTACGAGGTTGTGGGATACAATCACTGACCTATATATATAACTGGACTGCGTGCTCCTATTACTTTTGAGTTAGGAAAAGTGTCCCCATTTTCACTTTCAAAATGGCGGCATTTATGGGTCCTTTTGCTAATGGTGAAGGTCGCTGACCGATACCTAAGATCTCTAGTTCGTGTTGGACATGTTCGGTATTTCGCTTTTTTTAAGAAAACTAAACTATTTGGTAGGATGAACTGTACGTATGTTGTAGCCAGATTAATTATCTTTCTTCCAGTATATTTGATAGCTTCTACAGTGGTTTATTTCCCGAGAAACATTCGGAGAAGACATAATACTTACGGAAAAAATTTCGAAATAGCGGCCGCTATTATGATTTGGACATGTTCGGTATTTCGCTTTTTTTAGGGAAACTAAGCTATTATTTGGTCAGATAAACTGTACGTATGTTCTAGCAAGGTGAATTATCTTTCTGCCAATATATTTTATAACTTCTACAGTGGATTATTTCTTGGGAAAACGTTCGGAGTAGACGGACTAGGCAAACTTTGTCGAATTTTTGCCAAGTCAGCATAATATCGTCCTGGTACGTCTCGAATTTGTGTAAACAAAATATTTCGGTGGTTTTTGTTGTATATTTAATATTTATGTTTGTTGCTGAGCGGCCCGGGATGTTTTCATGATAAGAGTCTTATTGTAGTTCTGAACTATTTAATAATAATAATCCTAGACAATTACTGTTGTAGCTTTCTAGCAGTCTGAATTAAAGACGTGCCGGCCGGCGGTACCGGAAATGTCATGGAAATCTACAAATATTTCGTTTTATGAAGTCGCCAGCTCTATAGAGAACCGCTGAAGATCACGAGAAAATCGTAAAGAAGCGAGGCGCACCGAGTTCTTCTTAGGGGCCGGCTGTTTACATCAGAGGCGGTATTCCTATTGGGTCAGACAAATAATCCAGCAGGCCTCTTGAGTCGTTCCACAAGAAATTAACAATGACCAACCTGCATGCATTAAATCTTTCCTGTCCGAATTTATTGGTCTTTACTCTTTAGTATTTGTTCTGGCTAACGCCAGACGATTTTATTCACGTCTTGGGGAAGCCTTCACAGGAACAATTTTTAGCTATGTCTCTAACTCTTTCCTGTCCGAAATGGTGTTTAGTATTTTATTCTGGCTAACGCCAGACGATTTTATTCACCTCTGGGGAAGCCCTCGGACAGGAACGATTTATAAACGATCTCTCTAATTACTCTTTCCTGTCCGAAATGGTGTTTAGTATTTTATTCTGGCTAACGCCAGACGATTTTATTCACCTCTGGGGAAGCCCTCGCATACGTGTATTTACATAAATATTCTTTTTTCCGACGATAAGTACATGTCAGTGGTCGCTACCATTAGCAGAAGGACCCATAAATGCCGCCATTTTGAAAGTGAAAATGAGGACACATTTTTGGCCAGCACCCGCAGTCCAGTTATATCTATAGGTCAGTGGATACAATGCTTTAACGCTCGAATCAATCTCGTTCCCAGAGCCGGGGTAATTTGGCTCTGGGGACGAGATTGCGCTCGAATGAGCATTTTGACGGATGGTTTCTAATAACGTCCCCGCAAACACTGATCAGCGGTAATATCACTGTGGCTCATGCTGTGGCTGGGGTAGCCACTGACCATTTTGTGTGTAGTACCAAAGAACACGGTTCAAAATGGCAACTACTACGGATAGAAATACTTAAAATAAGATGGAACTGTTTAAAGGTAAGGAAATGTTCTGTCATATAATTGTTTATATTTTCGGACCAATTTTGATCGTATGTGTGGTTTAAAAACTTCGTGTAAATGACAGTAATTGATTTAAGAGGTTGGTTTTCAAATATCTGGCTTAAAATTCTTGTATATCAAATTTGTTAGACTTCATTTGTAAATTGTATATTGTACCTCCTGTTTTAATTTCTGTTTGGTTTTCTTCCCCTTCGCTTTCATCATCATCCTCACTTTCATCCTCTGACGTATCTGTGGTGTAAATTGATGCATTATTTTTAGCAGGGTCTAAAAGAAGTATAAAGAAGTATAGCTACAATCTTCAACGAAACGTTGAGAAAACGTCATCAATGGTTTTGCAACCTTAACGCGAATTAAATGTTTTTTTGTTTCGTGAGGTATTTCCCTGGTCACCCCACTATCTCTTCAGCCCCTAGCTAAATGTTGTTTAAGCAGAAGACAAACACCCTAGTTTGAGTTTTTTAGTGCATAGAAATAATAGACTCCTACGAAAATTCTGTCGGTAAAAAAAGTGACGGCATCTCTATTTAACGGAATCAACGGAATCTGCTGGAAATTTGGCTAATCGCTTACAAACGGTTAATGAAATACATTTATTTACGTTTATTAGCTAAGACTGAAACTGATCTGTCGTCGATACTTCAAGTATTAAAGGTTATTGGATTAGACATATTACGTACAATTGTTGAAAGAGATCTTATATTTTTGAATGCTATGATTGCGCAAATACGTGTCTCATTTTAAATTTACTAAAGTCGGACACAACCTGTGGGTTGATTAACAGAAAAAGATTTTCGATTTTTAATTAAGGATCATAGCATAACCACCTTTTGTATGGGGCGCCAAGTGTTCATTTATTATTTAGCATTAATGTTGTCATTTTCCCACTGATTTGTTTGGTTATATCAAATAACCAAACTGGCTGCGATATTATGAGTTGGTTATATCAAATAACCAACACAACATGGATTGGTTATTTCAAATAACCAATTTTTCTGTCATGATTTAAATTGGTTATATCAAATAACCAACACACCATAAGTTGGTTATTTCAAATAACCAATTTTTCTGTCATGATTTAAATTGGTTATATCAAATAACCAACACGCCATAAGTTGGTTATTTCAAATAACCAATTTTTCTGTCATGATTTAATTTGGTTGTATCAAATAACCAATTTCTTGTCATGATTTAATTTGGTTATATCAAATAACCAAAATAATTTCTGAACACTCGGCACGCCAAATGACGTAAGGAACACGTGGCTTTCACTTCTCGGGGGGGGGGACCTTGACCGCTTGGCGCCTAATTTTGGCGCGTTTCTTCATTCTTCAACATGGCGAGCGGTTTGAACACAAGTGAGTTGGCAAGGACATTAACCGAAGCGATCGGGAAAGCGATAACTCGAACTCTTGGCGAGACAGAGGCAAGTAAAATAATTGTTCTTGATTGACCATTTCTGTTTATAGCTAATTTATTATTCATTTATTCATTTTTGTCGAGTAGCATTGTTTGTGTGGGAACGTTATGTATAATTTATGTTTAAACATGTGGGTTGAAGGAATACTGTAGCTGTACGTTCTTTTTTGATGTATGTTTGTGGCGTTGTAGACTCCAGTCCAGGCAAGTTGTTTCAGACCTGGTAGTGGTACTAGTCGAACGGTGAGACATTTTCAATATTGTCTACTTTAATATCAGTCACAGAAATCTTTTTATACAGCTATTAATAATATAATATTCTATTATTAATAGCTGTATAAGAAGATTTCTGTGACTGATATTAAAGTAGACAATATTGAAAATGTCTCACCGTTTGACTAGTACCACTACCAGGGCTGGAACGACTTGCCTGGACTGGAGTCTACAACGCCACAAACATACATCAAAAGAGAACGTACAGCTACAGTATTCCTTCAACCCACATGTTTAAACATAAATTATACATAACGTTCCCACACAAACAATGCTACTCGACAAAAATGAATAAATGAATAATAAATTAGCTATAAACAGAAATGGTCAATCAAGAACAATTATTTCACTAAAAGGTGTACTTGCCTCTGTCTCGCCAAGAGTTCGAGTTATCGCTTTCCCGATCGCTTCGGTTAATGTCCTTGCCAACTCACTTGTGTTCAAACCGCTCGCCATGTTGAGGAACGAAGAAACGCGCCAAAATTAGGCACCAAGCGGTCAAGGTCCCCCCCGAGAAGTGAAAGCCACGTGTTCCTTACGTCATTTGGCGTGCCGAGTGTTCAGAAATTATTTTGGTTATTTGATATAACCAAATTAAATCATGACAAGAAATTGGTTATTTGATATAACCAAATTAAATCATGACAGAAAAATTGGTTATTTGAAATAACCAACTTATGGCGTGTTGGTTATTTGATATAACCAATTTAAATCATGACAGAAAAATTGGTTATTTGAAATAACCAATTCATGTTGTGTTGGTTATTTGATATAACCAACTCATAATATCGCAGCCAGTTTGGTTATTTGATATAACCAAACAAATCAGTGGGAAAATGACAACATTAATGCTAAATAATAAATGAACACTTGGTGCCCCATACTTTTGAAGCTTGGTTAAATCTAAAAAGATAGATGTAAATAAATAAATAAATCAGGGGTCTTTATTTATAAAGTTATAAATAAACAAGTGCTCTGTCTGTTGAACTAATTCTTTGAGTCATAAACACGGGTGTTTATGATTCAAAGAATTTCGCAAGCGGTACGACCCTCGACTTGCAACCCTCAACACTAGCTCGACCAAATTCAAATTCCTCCAGGAAGACCTAATCTTGAGGGGTAGTGTGGCCGTCTTTCTTATACATGCCTTTACTTGCTAGAGGATTTATAGGGATATAAGATTTATATATAAAAAAATTGCACAATATTTTCAAAGATGCGTTTTATAGCATAGTAACAAAAGGTCCGCTATGCGTACATGTATCTGCGCCAAACCCACCACTGTGAGAATCTTGTCAAGATCTTGTGTGATCTTGGAAAATCTTGTAAGATCTTAAGGAAAATCTTATAAGATTTTTACACGTAGATCTTATAAGATTTTAGCGAGATCTTATAAGATAATTAAAGAGAAAGTACACGTTCTCTGACCAAAATAATTTTTTATCATGACTCACAAAAACCATCAGTGGTAGATCACACTCACAAGTTTACTATAAGTCGCGTTGAAAATACTTACCAGTTTATCAGCAATATCCCCTGTCTCCGAGATGTTTTAGTGCAAAACTTTGTCGGAAATATAGAATTTAACGGCTAACTGCAGGAAGATATATCCCAATGGCCAATAATACGGCTGTTGAGCTGGACACCGCAGGTCTAAATACCCCTGAATCGTCTGTAGGTTTGTGCCATTTTGGAAACCTATACCGTTAGATAGAGCGTTAAACTCTGTTCAACAAATGTGCATTAAAAAATCGTAGAATAGCAACGGAGAAATATCTATTTGAACTGAGATGAGCACCAAATATCAAAGGGCAATTATCGGGTCAAACCGTGACGCAATCATATTTAAACCGGTACGTTTGTGCCATTCACGAAACTTGTACAGTTAGATAGAGCGTTAAATATTCTACAACATATGTGAATTAGAAAAAATCGTATAGAATATAACCCTGAAAAATCATAGTGTTTTAGTCAAAAACTTTGTCGGAAGTATATAATTTAACGGCTAACAGCCGTATTGGGATATATCTTCATTGCAGTTGAGCCACCGGATACCGCGTGTTTAAAGTATACCCCTGAATCGTCTGTAGGTGTGTGCCATTCACGAAACTTCTACAGTTAGATAGAGCGTTAAACTCTGTTCAACAAATGTGCATTAAAAAAAATCGTAGAATAGCAACGGAGAAATATCTATTTGAACTGAGATGAGCACCAAATATCAAATGGCAATTATCGGGTCAAACCGTGACGCAATCATATTTAAACCGGTAGGTTTGTGCCATTCACGAAACTTGTACAGTTAGATAGAGCGTTAAATATTCTACAACATATGTGAATTAGAAAAAATCGTATAGAATATAACCCTGAAAAATCATAGTGTTTTAGTCAAAAACTTTGTTAGAATTTAACGGCTAACAGCCGTATTGAGATATATCTTCATTGCAGTTGAGCCACCGGATACCGCGTGTTTAAAGTATACCCCTGAATCGTCTGTAGGTGTGTGCCATTCACGAAACTTCTACAGTTAGATAGAGCGTTAAATTCTGTACAACATATGTGAATTATAGAACATTGTATAGAATAACAACGGAGAAAAGGCTATTTGAACTGACATGAGCGCAAATATCAAATTGCATTATTTACGCTATTTATTGGCTTACGGTCAAACGCGGATATTTAAAGTAAATCAAATGACTCAATCGTCTGTAGATTTGTGCCATTTGGGAAACTTGCACGGTTAGATAGAGCGTTACATTCTGTACAGTGTACAACATATGTGAATTAGAGAACATTGTATAAAATAACAACAGAGAAAAGGCTATTTGAACTGACGTGAGTGCAAATATCAAATTGCATTATTACGCTATTTACTTAGCGTACGGTCAAACGCGGTCATATTTAAAGAAAATCAATCGTCTGTAGGTTTGTGCCATTTGGGAAACTTGTACGGTGAGATAGAGCGTTAAATTCTGTACAACATATATGAATTAGAACAAATCGTATAGAATAGCAACGGAGAAAAATCTATTTGAACTGAGATGAGTGCAAATATCAAATTGCATTATTATGCTATCACTTGGCGCAATCATTTTAAAGTATCCCTGAATCATACTACTCCAATCATACAGCATTGCAATTGACTTTCTTCGAAAATAATGTTCTTTGTCTCGCTCCGTAGTTCATACAACATGGCGAGGAAATATAAACAGTCACACTACTGCACACATTACAGGTCAGCGGTTACACCAAAAAGTTAACAAACACACACACACACACACACATACATACGTACGGGGAAATCCTTGTGGGGACCTGAATTTTACACTACCTTATGGGGACCTGTGTACAAAAAAAGCTGCATACCGAGTTATGGGGACCTAAACAATGTAAACATTGTGGGGACTTTGTACTTACACAGAACCAAAATAGCGTAATATTCGTAAGTTACTTGGACGTGCATTTTAGTCAAATGTCGATTAATAACACACTTTTGGCGTTAATTTTTTTAATTCAATCTAAGTTGGCTTCAGTTATTTGTTATCGGACTCACTGGATAAAAAAATCAAAAGGCAATTGCATTCGTTTGCTTTTTACCGAAAAAATTTTTTAGAAAGGATTAAGTGAAAGTCTGCTAGATATAGTCAATAAACGCCGTTAGCTACGCGCGCCGCTTCGACCGGCTGATTATTCACTCGATTTTCGGCTGGATTCTCCTTTCCCTCCAACCTCCTACAGAGACGGACTTGATCTAAGTCTAGCTAAGTTATAGAGTATATATAAGCTCTATACGTTGGTACGCCAAACGGTGGGTAACGGCGGACTTTTTGTTTAAAACACTGTAAGAAACGAGTCTTCTAAAACGTAAAATAACCCTCACGCGACAGGCATAAAAAGGCAAAATGACAAGTGGCAGTGCCCCTATAGTAACAAAAACAACTCTACCGTTTTCCCGAGCTTCCACAGAAGGTTAAAGCCTGTAATAATTTGTAATATATGAAGTGTTTCTCTGCCGGTAGGGTACATACGTAGAAGTCGAAGTGTAATTGCTAAAGAAACACAGTGGCAAAAATTCTTCGGTTTATAATTACAGTTAGAGCATTTAGCAGTTAGGTTATCCTTATAAATTATTAGACTACTGAACCTATAATATACGCAGGAGAGCTTTGCTTGAACAAAGAAGTGAAGGAAACGAGAAACTTGCATAGAAGTCTGTGTACAAAAAAACTTGCAAACTATTAGCATCTCCCGCGGAATTGTGGGACTGTTTTGGGGGGCGCTTTGTTTTCAACTCTTCTTATTTTGCCATGTGGCCTCGTGAAGTTTGTTATATTTTCAATTGGCTCGCGGATTTAATTTGTATTCGTAATAGTTAAAGTCCAATATGAATTTGCAGTTCTGCATTCGTAGTATTTTAACCTCATTGTTTTAATTGCTATACGAATTTTCTCGTTTAGTTCGTTTATCTTTGGTATATATAACTCGCTACATGTTTCTCCGTCCGTATGTCCTGTCGAGTGACTAAACGAAATTCGCTAGGTACTGTAGTTATATTTTACTATTTTGACTCGCTACAAATTTCGCCGTTTGTACTAGTCATCTTTTCAACTCACTATATCATTCCTCGGTTTGCCATGTGGACCTTGTGCTTAAATTTTGAAAATATTACAAATTTAAACAGGGCCAAATGGCAAAATCGGTAGCGAGTTCAATATAAAGCGTCCACCAAAACAATCCCATAATTCCACGTGAGCTGCTAATTCGTCCCCAGTCCCTGCAGTTTCCGAAGTGGCTAATTTAGATATGAAAACTATATTTACATGAACGATAAGTGTACCACATAGGCAACTAAATATTATAATATTATAATAGTTTCAGCGACAAGCAGACGAGCGGAATGAAAACTCGCCAAAAAACAACGATCTCATTCGGTCAATCTCTCGTTTGTTTATTCACGTGACCAATATTGAAATTGTTTTACGGGATTTTGGGGGATGTACGTGAATTCCTTTATGTACAGAGAAAATATCGACCAAAAGCCTGCAACCCTCAGTGCTCGTTTCTTGTTTGTTTTCACTCTTAGGAAGGGACTATTCGTGGTAATTTGGTATAAAATTATCATTGTTCAAAGTGTTATGATTCTATATACAGCACTGATGCCAATTATTTACGTCAACTTAATATCCCAATCGGCAATACAAAACATCCTTTGTTGTCGAATAAGAAAGTCATTGAACCGAACTTAGTCAATTAGTTGTTTATAAACCGAGGGCGTAGCCCGAGGTTTATACACAACTAATTTACCTCGGTCGGTTCAATAACCCTTACATATATAGCAATCAATATAGCGACGACGTGCGAGCAGCGTGATTTTTCATTCCGCTTGTCAACGCTGAAACTATTACAACACCTGGGCTTCCTCAGCGAGGTCGTAGTTTCATCTTTTTGGCCGACTTGACATGAATATTTCTTATGTAATCTTTTACGTTACTCAAGGAACGGTTTTTCATAATGTTTTTGTTTTCTTCCAAAAACTGCAAACATTCTTCTTTACCTGGAAGTTCTCCACTTGAAATATTTCCCCCAAATACTGTAAAAACAGCTGTTTTTTCAATTGTTGTCCAACATTTAGGAGTTTCGTTTTTTCTTTGCATCTGCAAAGTAGAAAAAAAGGCGTTGTCAACAATGCAATTAGCCTCGAAACGGCACGGATTTCGATCATGTTTTTAACTTATCTCTACAATGTGACTACATAGTCTTGCAATAAAATTGTGAAGAATTTACAAAACAAGTTCTATATCAAGCCAAGCACTCTTATAGGTTTTCGTTAGATGTAGGATATTTTTCTCTACCTTCCGGCTTTATACTGTCGAACACTGAGCGGTATTACTTATTAAATTCACAAGTAGTGGCACCAGTGTTGGTAAAGCCATAGTCATTTTGCGAGATCATTCGGTAAAAGTAAAAAAGAAAGACAACTATAGGTTTTAACTGAAAGTGTAGCACTTCTTAGAAGACGGAAAAGGTTTTAATAAGGTTATGCAATAACCAAGGTTAACAACTAGGTAACAAGGTATGGTTGCTAATTGGTGCAGGATTAGTGGCCGAGGACAGACAAAGAGATGGGTAGCTCTCGCTCAAGTCAGACGCAACGTTGGGCTTGTACAAAAGATTACGACGCACCATCCCACCCATAATTCAAGATACAAAGGTAAGTTTATTCATTCTTCCACCAATTCCAAATTGGTGTGATTGGTGCAAGCCATCCCGAGAGGGGTGGTCAGCTCAAGATACCACCTGGATGGATCTTAACCTGAATCCAAGCATCACTATACTGGCTCCAAGGCCCCCTCGGTAAGTATGGTGAACGAACGTGTTAATTTGTCTTGAACATAAGTTTCTTTCGTGTCAGTTTAATGGTTCTTTACTCTATAAACTATTATACTTACTTGACGTGTGAATGGAGTTCTTTCTAGGTGGAAAAGATGGAGCTTGACCTAAGGAGTAAGGAAGTGACTCGAATTAGTGTACGCCCAGTGGACGTGAAACTCCGAGTAACAGAAATTACATTTAATATATGCATGTACGTTATAGATTTGGTATAGATATTGGTAATATATTATTATATGGCTTTGTTTGATTTCCGGTCCGTGCGCAAAACGACGCACGGTGATTGGTTCCTGAGAGGTCGGGATTTTACGATACTGACCGGAGGTCAGTACGCTGAAATAAAGTGAACCAATAGCAATATAATAAATTCCTTATTAACCTCGTTTGTTCGGTCTGTATGGGAAAGTATTTGCCCTCGGTTTTATCGCACAAACCTCGCTCCTTCGTCGCTCGCTCTGTACGAAAACCTCAGGCAAATACTTTCCCGTACAGACCTCGCACTCGGTTAATAAGTCCTTAATATTAAGTATATCTACCTACATACCTACCTACCTGGCTAGCTAGCTAGCTAGCTACCTACCTACCTATATATATATATATATATATATATATATATATATATATATATATATATGGCAAATATTTCCCAGTACGGACCAACCAAAACCGGTAAATAACATATTTGTTTTTTTGTAACAAACGTTCGGTAGACGTTCGTCAAGCTCAATTACTCAGAAAAATTTCTGAGACGCGTCCAACCGATCATTGGAAGGTTGTAGGTTCGAACCCCATCTGGGGTCTCAGAAATTTTTCGGACTATTTGAGCTTGACGAACGTCTACCGAACTTCTGTTACATTACACCAAGCTCGCAAACGTACCAGATGCACTACATGTATATGTACAACTTACCATGTCACTTTATTTTTTTTATCATAGACAAGACGCAAGACAAGACGCAAGGCAAGAGGCAATGCAAGACAAGATGCGATGCAAGACAAGATGCGATGCAAGACAAGATGCGATGCAAGACAAGATGCAAGACAAGATGCAAGACAAGATGCGATGCAATGCAATGCAATGCAATGCAAGGCACCAGGCACCAGGCACCAGGCACCAGACACCAGACACCAGACACCAGACACCAGACACCAGACACCAGACACCAGACACCAGACACCAGACACCAGACACCAGACACCAGACACCAGACACCAGACACCAGACACCAGACACCAGACACCAGACACCAGACACCAGACACCAGACACCAGACACCAGACACCAGACACCAGACACCAGACACCAGACACCAGACACCAGACACCAGACACCAGACACCAGACACCAGACACCAGACACCAGACACCAGACACCAGACACCAGACACCAGACACAAGACACAAGACAAGACAAGACAAGACAAGACAAGACAAGACAAGACAAGACAAGACAAGACAAGACAAGACAAGACAAGACAAGACAAGACAAGACAAGACAAGACAAGACAAGACAAGACAAGACAAGACAAAACAAAACAAAACAAAACAAAAAACAGAACAGAACAAAACAAAACAAAACAAAACAAAACAAAACAAAACAAAACAAAACAAAACAAAACAAAACAAAACAAAACAAAACAAAACAAGATGCAAGACAAGACAATATATAGATATCATTTATTTATAAATAGGTATAGGACATAGCAGTGCATAAAATAGATATAAATTGTTCTTTTCTAACTTACTTGTCTATACTTGTAAATATCTTTCTGTCTCCATGTTTGATGGTCTATAGTTAAACTCTGACATAGAAATAAGACATGAAAATTTATGATATACAATAAATATACTTGCAAAGTTACAATGCTGTAATTCGAATCAATCCAAATCATGCAAGGCAAGTGCCAAGACAAAGTGAGGCAAGACAAAACAAAACAAAACAAAACAATTAAGACAAGGGAAGGGAAGCCAGTCCTTTAAAACTGTAAACAGTTTAACAAAATACCAGACACTGATAGATAGCAGAATTTTATTGGATACTACCCACTGGGCACCAATACCCAGATCTGGCACATCTCTAAAAACTTTACAATACTTATACAGAACAACATATAACTAGAACCCAAGGATAGTGCAAAGTTTCGTAGAGCAATTAACAGTACTGTATTTCAACATAAAAAAAGTAAAAAACACTTGAGCTTTTTACATTTCAAATGATTTATTTTGCTTTAAATTTGACGATACATGTTCATAAGTATTTGATAGATTTTGATAGAGTTCACAATTGCTCACCGTTGTGATAGACCCGTGAACTTTTGGGTCTGTGTCGGTGCACGTTGACACCTCGTCACCTTTTGCACCTGAAGTGCTAACGTGGCAACTGAACGTTGTGTCGATGACACATTGGCCATCTACTCGCATTTCGCTACCAACTGAAGCTTCCTGGCGAGTCGCAGGATTGTAAAAAGTCGCATAGAACACAGACATAACTTCACTTCTCGAATACCTCGTCGAAAAGAAAGAAAACGTGCAAAACAACAGCATATCATGTGACCAAAAAACTCATTTCCGTATTTAGACACCAATCACATCAAAGGACGTTCCCGTTGCTAGGCGTCATATGCCTCACATGATTTCATCTCTCATATCCGGTCGTATCAATGACACGTAAACAACTCATTTTACCTTCGACTATTCTGTTATTATAAAATATCTGTTTTTGTTTAAATCTATCACGCGAATTGATAAAGGATTCAAAGTCTGGTACTCGGCTGGCGGCTGCTTTACTAGAGCTGACTTTCACTGAGCCCGAGGTATCTTGACATAAAAACAAAAGAAGGCGAGTCGGCTATATGTTAAACTCGACTGCGAATTGAAATTTCATAAAAAAATACGCCGTCTGTAACCAGCCGTTAAATGTCGTATGATATTTATACTATAAAAGTACAGCGATGATGCAATTATGCAAACAGCCGACTTCTCAAGCGCTGATTTAATACACATTACTTTTATATGTCGGCAAAGAAAAACTAACTACGGCAGCCTTGAGAATCGACACAAAATAAACTGGACTATGAATCTATGATACAGCGTATCTGCGTTATGGGAAACACGTCGTTTGTGACTTGTAATTTTGTCTGAGGCAATTGTCGTAGGCCTTAATAGTATGAAAATATAGTTGTGTATATAAAGTATTTGGAAATCACCAAACCGTGAAGAGACGAAAAAAATATGAATTATGTTAAACACGGCAGCACAAACGACCAAAACAAAAGACGATAATTGTACTGAGTTTATCGTCTAAGAAAGTTTATGCACTCAGCGCCCTTCGTTCATCATACCTGAGCGGCTAATATCATACCACCCTTAAGAAAATCTCTAGTTTGACTCTATAAATTTCAAAATTAGCTGTTGGGCGACTGGGCGCGATTCGTCAACAGTGAAATATAAACTAATAAAAACTACTGAACATACGCTTACCTCGAAACACATGTGACAATATAATCCTTTCGCTCAGACCATATTTAATTAGACCACATAGTCCTTATTTTGACAAGAAAATTCATCGCCTCCTCTCTATTAATCGCTTGTCGGTCGCGCCTTCTTGTGTCTCCGCCATTATATGGTATTCACTTTTGCTGTAAAATTTAGTTTCGCGCGTGCGCAGTAAGATTTCTACATAAACCGGGGGGGAAACACCCAGAGGAAAACATTATATTCTGATTTTAGACTCGACATACTTCAAGATTAAAATGTAATTTTTGATTTAAGTCTTTCAAGAGATATCCACAGATACTTTACTAAATTGTCTTAGTTATCAGTGAAACTCTTTAAAGTACCTATTGACAACGATATTATTCATCCAAGCACGACAACTTATATGTCGGTAAACTTGGCACACACCCCCGGAAAAGTTTACACTATCTATCGTGTGAATTTTCGCCACCATCACAATACTGCAAAGTTTCTGCGAAACTTTGCACTAAAAATGATCTTTAATAATTTATAAATAAGCCGCATTAAAAATAAACATTTTTCTACTTACTTGTTAAATAGTTAGTAGAATAAAATTATATCTTTCCTTCTTTCTTTTTGTTTGGTTTTCTACATTGTACTCTAGCCTAAAAAGATACATGAAAATTTAAGGTATTGAAATAGAGAGACTTGCAAAGTTACAGTAATATTTTCAAAATAATGTATTTCAATGCAATGGACTCCAATACATGCATGTAATACAATGCAATGCAATGCAAAACAATGCAATGCAATACAATACAATGTGACACAGTCATCCTTACAATGCACTAAATGTTAATACACTACAAAACTATACAATACAAAACTTTACAAAACTCCAATACAATACAATGCAATACCAAGCAATGCAGTACAGTACAGTACAGTACAGTACAGTACAGTACAGTACAGTACAGTACAGTACAGTACAGTACAGTACAGTACAGTACAGTACAGTACAGTACAGTACAGTACAAATACAATACAGTGTAGTGAAGTGCAGTGCAATAAAGCGCAGTGAAGTGCAGTAGAGTACAATACAATACAATACAATACAATACAATACAATACAATACAATACAATACAATACAATACAATACAATACAATACAATACAATACAATACAATACAATACAATACAATACATGGTGTTTATATGGAGGCGAGCCAGCCCGGCTACCCGGGCTAGCCTGCTTTGTCGAGATCCCATTTATGCTATTATTATTTTTGTCTTAAAATTCTTCTTTGTTACTTATTACCTAGCCTACGTGTAGACCCTCAGCACTCGTTTCTCGTGAGGGTCTACGCAACTTCGATCAAAAGCTTGCCCCCTCATACGTCCCATTCCAGTTTTGGGTAAATTAACGTAAATTTGTGCATGTTGCCTTTTGCTTCAAGATGGCGGATTCGAAGTTAATTTGGAAGAGTGGCGTACGATTTGGGCAAATTTCAAGAAGCACTTACTACGGCTTGCAATCGCTTGCAAGTGGAAAGCTTTTACGAGCATCAAGAGAAAGCGCTGAGACAATTCTTTCATTAATTTACGTTAATTTACCCAAAAACTGGAATCGGATGTGACGTATACGTGGCAAGCTTCCGACAGAAGTTGGTAGACCCTCTACACATAGGCTACTTATTACCTTTTTCTTTAAAAATTTATGCTAAAAAATTATTTTTATTTCAAATATTATACTTGAATTAAAAGTTTCAAACTATATTTTTAACTGTTCCGACAGGCTCCCAAAAAAAAAGGGTGCGAGTGTTTAAGGGTTGTTGTGTTAACATATTTCTAGTTTATTAATAAACGTAACAGATTTGAAATTCTCCACTAGTACTTTGGCGGGTTTTGGAAAAAGCCGCATATATATATATATATATATATATATATATATATATATATATATATATATATATATATATATATATATGGCATGTTCTAAGGATTTAGGGTGAAGGAAAATTCGAGTGTAGAATATATACATTTTAAGACCAAACCGGGAGCAGTTGCGAAAAATGCAACTACAGGCCCTCCGGCAGGAATTGAACCCACGACCTTGCGATTCTAGTGCAATGCTCTGACCACTGAGCCACGGAGGCCGTTGCCGAGAGCTTGATCGCGAGTTCTGTATATATAATAAGGTGGTAATGCCAGGAGAGAATTAGGTATATTATAAATGATATTGGGCATTTCACTCGATTACATGGCATGTTCTAAGGATTTAGGGTGAAGGAAAATTCGAGTGTAGAATATATACATTTTAAGACCAAACCGGGAGCAGTTGCGAAAAATGCAACTACAGGCCCTCCGGCAGGAATTGAACCCACGACCTTGCGATTCTAGTGCAATGCTCTGACCACTGAGCCACGGAGGCCGTTGCCGAGAGCTTGATCGCGAGTTCTGTATATATAATAAGGTGGTAATGCCAGGAGAGAATTAGGTATATTATAAATGATATTGGGCATTTCACTCGATTACATGGCATGTTCTAAGGATTTAGGGTGAAGGAAAATTCGAGTGTAGAATATATACATTTTAAGACCAAACCGGGAGCAGTTGCGAAAAATGCAACTACAGGCCCTCCGGCAGGAATTGAACCCACGACCTTGCGATTCTAGTGCAATGCTCTGACCACTGAGCCACGGAGGCCGTTGCCGAGAGCTTGATCGCGAGTTCTGTATATATAATAAGGTGGTAATGCCATATATATATATATATATATATATATATATATATATACCGGAACAACCCATTTCCATCGATCTTCCAGCGGATTGCCCCCCACTACGTTGGGAGTTTGCGTTTTGCAAAATAACCACCTTGCCAGCAGAGTCTTATGAATACTCGCCAATAGCAACTCGTAAAATCACTTAATTGAGTTCGATCCCAAGCTTAATCGAGTGACGAAACCGATTGTACAATTCATTCCAGCAAACTCTATAGTCTATAGATTCATTCTTGTTCCCAGAGGTCACGATCGTTTTGACTGCCAAAAGGATTGTGGCCTCTGGGAAAGAGAATGTTGTGCATGCAGGTCTGCCTGCATGCCTGCCCACTTATGCACTTGCCTGCGTGCCCATTGGCCTGCGTGCCCATATGCAGGCCATGGCAGCTATCTTGTCTGCCCACCTGCTTGCTGACCCATCTGCCGTTTGCCCGCATTGCGAGTGCCTGTGGGCGCCCGTCTCCAGGCAGCTTGCTACTACAAACAAACAAATTGCTAGGCTGCCTGCCTGTCTACCCGCCTACTCGATTGCCGTGCTGCCTGCTCACAAACCTGCCCATCTGCACTTGCCTGTCCCTGCGCACCCATCTACCTAACTGCACGCCTGCTCAGCTGCTTGTGCGCACCTGTCTCCACGCAGCTTCCAACCCTAAACAAACAAATTCCTAGGCTGTCCGCCAGGTTCTCTGTCCACTTTCTTGCCTGGCTTCCTACCTGCAAACCGGCTCACCTGCACTCGCATGCCTGCATGCCCACCTACCTGCCTGCTGCCCAGAAGGCCGGCCATCTGACTGACAAACTAAACATCAACTTTGTATTTTGAAACAATTTACATGCCACAGAAAGGTCACATTTAAAAATACATTCTCATATAGAGAAGGTGGTATCCCAAAAATAATTAGATATTTGTTGTCTTGGTAATAAGATATTTTACACAGCACATTATGGGGACCTGCACGGGTTACACACCGACATTGTGAGGACTTGAAAGTCGCCACAACTACGATGTATGCGTTCTGTGTATGAAAAGTGTGATAAATGTGACTTTCTCTGGTGGGGACATGTATGCGATAACTATACTTGTTTTCTATGTTTTCATGAGTGTTGGCTGACCAACTGACTGACAACCAGTACGTACACTGCACTGTCTGACTACCAGACTACTTGGTTGCCTGGTTACCCGACTGTCCTGTGGCAGGCTGTGAGACTGCCAGTCGAACCACTGGCCTGCCACACCCCCAAGTTGCTTTAATAGTAGTCTTTTGGTTTGCCAACGTGACAGTCGTCAGCTGCATGCCCCCAGCGTTCCGAAATGTTTGGCTGCCCAACGGCCAGTCTTCATAGCTACTGGTCTGCAAATCTGCCTTGTTGCCCAAGTGCTTAACTGGCTGCCTGGCTACCTGCCTAGTTACCGAAATTCCCGCATGCTGGTGTGCCTGCATGCCCACCTGCGTGTTCACCTGCAAATAGCTGGCTAACAAAGGTTATGCCCATCTGCTTGCTTACTCAGCTGCCTGCCTACAAACCTGCCCGTCTGCCCACATGCTACCATAAACAGACAAATTGCTAGGTTACCTACCTGTCCGCTTGCCCTGTTGCCTGCCTACAAACCTGCCCGTTTGCACACTTGCCCATCCCTGCGTGCCACTGACGTATATATATAACTGCACTGCGGGTGCTGGCCAAAAATGTGTCCCCATTTTCACTTTCAAAATGGCGGCATTTATGGGTCCTTCTGTTAATGGTAGCGACCACTGACATGTACTTATCATAGGCAAAAAGAATATTTTTGTAAACACAAAGTTATTTTCTTACTTTATTAATAAATCGTTCCTATACGAGGGCTTCCCCAGAGGTGAATAAAATCGTCTGGCGTTAGCCAGAATGAAATACTAAAGACCAATTCGGACAGGCAAGAGTTAGAGAGCTCGTTTATTAAGCGTTCCTGTCCGAGGGCTTCCCCAGAGGTGAATAAAATCGTCTGGTGTTAGCCAGAATAAAATACTAAACACCAATTCGCACAGGAAAGAGTTAGAGACATAGTTAAAAAGTGTTCCTGTGAAGGCTTCCCCAAGAGGTGAATGAAATCGGCTGGCGTTAGCCAGAACAAAATACTAAAGAGTAAAGAGCAATAAATTCGGACAGGAAAGAGTTAATGCACGCAGGTTGGTCATTGTTAATTTCTTGTGGAACGACTCAAGAGGCCTGCTAGATTATTTGTCTGACCAAATAGGAATATCGCCTCCCATGTAAACAGCCCCTAAGAAGAACTCGGTACGCCTCGCCTCTTTACGATTTTCTCGTGATCTTCAGCGGTTGTTTATAGAGCTGGCGACTTCATAAAACGAAATGTTTCTAGATTTCCATGACCATGTGTATTGACAGTCTTGTTTATTTTTTGCCAAGTGTTCGTGCGGTACCGCCGGCCGGCACGTCTTTAATTCAGACTGCTAGAAAGCTACAACAGTAATTGTCTAGGATTATTATTATTGCAGTTCAGAACTACAATAAGACTCTTATCATGAAAACATCCCGGGTCGCTCAGCAAATATTTTGTTTACATAAACTCGAGACCAGGACGATATTATGCTGACTTGGCAAAAATTCTGACAGAAAATTCGACAAAGTTTGCCTAGTCCGCCTACTCCGAACGTTTTCTCAAGAAATAATCCACTGTGGAAGTTATAAAATATATGGGCAGAAAGAGAATTCACCTTGCTACAACATACGTACAGTTTATCCGACCAAATAGCTTAGTTTCCCTAAAAAAAGCGAAATACCGAACATGTCCAAATCATAATAACGGCCGCTATTTTGAAATTTTTTTCCGTATGTATTATATCTTCTCCGAATGTTCTCTCGAGAAATAAACCGCTGTAGCAGCTATCAAATATACTGGAAGAAAGATAATTCATCTGGCTACAACATACGTACAGTTTATCCAACCAAACAGCTTAATTTTTTTAAATACCGAACATGTCCAACACGAACTAGAGATGCTTCTTCTTAGGTATCGGTCAGCGACCTTCACTATTAGCAAAAGGACCCATAAATGCCGCCATTTTGAAAGTGAAAATGGGGACACTTTTCCTAACTCAAAGGTAATAGGAGCACGCAGTCCAGTTATATATATAGGTCAGTGCTGCATGCCCGTCTGCCTGCCTGCATGCCTGCCCAATTATGCAGTTGCCTGCATGCTTGTTCGCCTGACTGACCACCTGAAGGCTATGGCAGGGCCGGCAAGCCTGTGGGTAGACAAGATGGCATCTGCTGTTTTCCCACATTGCAAGTGCCTGCGGGCACCCATCTCCAGGCAGCTTGCTACTGTAAATGAACAAATTGCTAGGCTGCCTGCCTGCTTGTCTACCCGCCTGCTCAATTGCCGTGCTGCCTGCTCACAAACCTGTCCATCTGCACTTGCCTGTCCTTGCGCGCCCATCTACCTGCCTGCACGCCAGCTCAGCTGCTTGCGGGCACCTGTCTCCAGGCAGCTTCCTACCCTGAACAGACAAATTCCTAGGTTGTCCACCTGCTTCTCTTTGCGCTTGCTTGCCTGGCTTCATTCCTGCAAACCTTCTCAACTGCACTCGCATGCCTGCGTGCCCATCTGCCTGCCCAGAAGGCTGCCCAACTGACTGACAGACTAAAATTCAACTTTGTATTTTGAAACAATTTACATGCCATAGAAAGGTCGCATTTAAAAATACATTCTCAAATAGAGAAAGTGGTATCCCAAAAATAATTAGATATTTGTTGTCTTGGTAGTAAGATATCTTTACACAACATGTTTACACAGCACATTGTGGGGACCTGCACGGGTTACACGCCGACATTGTGAGGACTTCTAAGTCCCCACAACTACGATGTATGCGTTTTGTGTATGAAAAGTGTGATAAATGTGACTTTCTCAGGTGGGGGCATGTATGCAATAACTACAGTACACTTGTTTTCCGTGCTTTCATGACTGACGGCTGACCAACTGACTGACAAGCTGACTACCAGTACGTACACTACACTGTCTGACTACCAGGCTACTTGGTTGCCTGGTTACCCAACTGCCCTGTGGCAGAGCCAGTGAAATCACTGGCCTGCAACACCCCCAAGTTGCTTTAATACTAGTCTTTTGGTTTGTCAAACTGACAGTCGTCAGCTGCATGTCCACCAGCGTTCCGAAATGTTTGGCTGTCCAACGGCCAACCTGCACAGCTACTGGTCTGCAAATCTGCTTGCTTGCTCAGCTGCCTGCCTACAAACCTGCCCGTCTGCCCACATGTCCGCTTGCGACCCTAAACAGACAAATTGCTAGGTTACCCACCTGTCCACTTGCCCTGCTGCCTGCCTACAAACCTGCCCATTTACACACATGCCAATCTGCACACTTGCCCATCCCGGCATGCACTTATGCCTGCCCACTAATGTACTTGCCCGTGTGTCTGTTTACCTGTTTGACCACCTGCAGGCAGCTTGCTGTCCTAAACAAACAAACTGTTAGGGTATGCCAGCCATCATGTCTGCCCGCCCGCTTGCTGGCCCATCATCCCATTTGCCCGCATCGCGAGTACCTGTGGGCACCCATCTCCAGGCAGCTTGCTACCCTAAACAAACAAATTGCTAGGCTACCTGCCTGTACACCTGATCGCTTCCCCTGTTGCCTGCCTACAAACCTGCCTGTCTGCACACTTGCTCTTTCCTGTGTGCCCATCTGCCTGTCTGCACGCCTGCTCACCTGCTTGCAGGCACCTGTCTCCAGGCAGCGTGCTACCTTAAACAAACAAATTGCTAGGCTGCCAGCCTGCTTGTCTGTACACCTCATCGCTTCCCCTGTTGCCTGCCTACAAACCTGCCTATCTGCACACTTGCCCTTTCCTGCGTGCCCATCTTATGCACTTTCCCGCGTGTCCGTTTACCTGCTTGACCACCTGCAGGCAGCTTGCTGTCCTAAGCAAACAAACTGTTAGGGCATGCCAGCCATCTTGTCTGCCCACCTGCTTTCTGGCCCATCCCATTTTCCCACATCGCGAGTGCCTGTGGGCGCCCGTCTCCAGGCAGCTTGCTACCCTAAACAAACAAATTGCTAGGCTGCCTGCCTGCACACCTGATCACTTCCCCTGTTGCCTGCCTACAAACCTGCCCATCTGCACACTTGCTCTTTCCTGTGTGACAATCAGCCTGCCTGCATGCCTGCTCACCTGCTTGCGGGCAATTGTCTCCGGGCAGTGTGCTACCTTAAACAAACAAATTGCTAGGCTGCCTGCTTGTCTGTATGCCTGATCACTTCCCCTGTTGCCTGTCTACAAGCCTGCACACTTGCCCTTTCCTGCGTGCCCATCTACTGGCCTGCCGACCTGCATGCCTGACTACCTGCCAGGTTACCTATCTGCCTGCCCACCTGAAAGCAGCCATTGGAAACAAAATAATTGCTAGGCCATGCCTGCCAACTTGTCTGCCCACCTGCTTTCTTGCCTGTATGTGTTGTTGGTTCAATTGTTGTGGATTTTAATTTGTCTGACAAAACATTGTCAACCTGACAATTCAAATCGGGTTTTGTAAACTCTTAAGACGGTTTTTAAAGTGGATTTACCATCTTAACTTTATAAGTTGTGCATTTGGGTTGTGTTTTTTGGGTTAAATGTTAGTTTCCCCTTCTTAGCTCAAGTTTTTCTGAGCTATACATTGAAAAACCCATCCAGTTTCATCTGCAATAGTTTAAGAAAACTACACCGCCATTTTGTTTTTCACTACTCGCTGTATATGAGCTGATATACAGTTAGTAATGCAGCCAATCAGATTGCAAGATAGCTCATATACCATTAGTAGCTATATATATATATATGAGGAACTTTCCTGCACTCCTAAGTTTGTCTGTACCATATATAATTATATACTGTATATTGAGACATCAGGTCAGGGCAGTCTGCCCTAATAATAATACTGCACTAATAATAATAATAATAATAATAAAATAATAATACATGTAATAATAAATTAATAATAATAAGACTACTAATAAATATAAATCATTTACCATTTGTTAAAAAACAAGTATTTTCCCACTTTCTTCACCAGTCAATGTTTCAGTTTCACCCTGTCTGTTTGTACCAGCATTACCAACCTTTTAATACAACAATAAAAATTAATGACATATGAATTAAATACAAATATATATATATATATATATATATATATATATATATATATATATCACTCTGAGCCCATGCGCACTTCACGCTATCTGGATGTACTTCACCAATGCTGTCCCACATGCGGTTGTCACCAACGATTGCATGTGTGTAAAGTAATTGGTGAAACACACATAGATTGTTCCAAGCTACACTGATGAGCTGTAATACAGCAAAACACGTGTCTGTAGATTGAACAATATATATATATATATATATATATATATATATATATATATATATTCACACAAGCATTTTAATTGTACAGTTTCATGCTGTCACATACCCTGATCACATCTCAGTGATAAGTGCAACACAGCACAAAATTGAACAGTAATCAAAATGCTTGTGTGAAGCCTTCTTCTCCTTTACTTGTTATAAATATAAGACTCTGACTAGTTTCATCAAGCACTCTGACAACAGTTATTGCAACAAATATTTATTGCCACCATTATAATATATATATATATATATATATATATATATATATATATATATATATAGATATATAGATAGATATATATATATATATATATATATATATATATATATATATACTAAAAACCAAGCAGGATGTCTTTACCACAAAATTATGCCCACAATCTTTCAGTACAGACCGAGTGAGACTAAGGGCAGGATAATTTTTCCGTAAAGACTGCCAAGCAAGGTTATTAGGTTTCTATTGTATGGCCCAGGTTTTTTTAGTTTTATCTGAATGTTGGGAGTACAATTAGCAGTGAAGACCATAGGTGAAGTAACCAACTTTCAATGAATGCTGTACTTTCAGTTACCATAAACACTATCATTTATTTTAGTGGTAAATTCATTTTCACATATTTCAGCTAGCCTTGCTTAGCTTTTTTATTTATTTGTTTCAATTTTTGTAATAAATGGTCTTCACTGGTTTGTAAAGGCCACTCAGGAACCAATCAAATTGCTGAAAAGATCATTCATATGACACAGCCATATAATAATTACAGTAACTGTAAAGAGTATCAGAGGTCTTTGTGTTCATTAATAAGTGAACCCCAGGCTTTTACCTTGTATAAATACTCATTACACCATATTTTTTTTTGTTTATAGGTGGTTTTTAAGGGGGTGATTACATGGACCGGGCTGGCCCAGTTAACCAGGATGAAGTTTATGAAACGATTACATGGAGCGGGATAGCCAGGTAAGCCGGGATTATTTCAGGCCAAAATTCGCAATTATCAAGTAAATAAGGGCAAAGTTACAGTAGCTACTGTATACCTCAGTTTTACACTAATTAGTCTATTATTTATTTTGCAAGACCATCATTAATAAAAAGACTGTTAAAGTCTTAGCTAACCGAGCTTAAGTGTCTTAAAATTATTGTTCTATTTCAGTTCTTTCAAACTTCACACAGGGATCAAACGCATATCAAAGGATCACACAAATAGCAGGCTAGCCCGCTTGCCATGTAATTGAAATGTTAAAACAATATGCATTTTATATATAAAGCAGGCTATCCCAGTTAACCGAGCTAGCCCGGTTAACCGGTCCAGCCTGGTCCATGTAATCACCCACTAAGTTGTACTTGAAATAAATATAGAGGAGTAATGTAAAGATGGTGTCTATTATCATGAGGTATTTAGCCCCAGATAATAACCAACTAAAAACAAAGGAATACCTCAAAACGATTACATGGACATTTTCATCCCGGTTAACCAGGCTAGCCCGGTTGTGACAACAGGATCGGGATCCCAGCAAACCGGGCTAGCCTGCTTGCCATGTAATTGAAATGTTAAAACAATATGCATTTTATATATAAAGCGGGCTATCCCAGTTAACCGAGCTAGCCCGGTTAACCGGTCCAGCCTGGTCCATGTAATCACCCCCTAAGTTGTACTTGAAATAAATATAGAGGAGTAATGTAAAGATGGTGTCTATTATCATGAGGTATTTAGCCCCAGATAATAACCAACTAAAAACAAAGGAATACCTCAAAACGATTACATGGACATTTTCATCCCGGTTAACCAGGCTAGCCCGGTTGTGACAACTGGGATCGGGATCAGCAAACAGGGCTAGCCCGCTTGCCATGTAATTGAAATGTTAAAACAATATGCATTTTATATATAAAGCGGGCTATCCCAGTTAACCGAGCTAGCCCGGTTAACCGGTCCAGCCTGGTCCATGTAATCACCCCCTAAGTTGTACTTGAAATAAATATAGAGGAGTAATGTAAAGATGGTGTCTATTATCATGAGGTATTTAGCCCCAGATAATAACCAACTAAAAACAAAGGAATACCTCAAAACGATTACATGGACATTTTCATCCCGGTTAACCAGGCTAGCCCGGTTGTGACAACTGGGATTGGGATCCCAGCAAACCGGGCTAGCCTGCTTGCCATGTAATTGAAATGTTAAAACAATATGCATTTTATATATAAAGCGGGCTATCCCAGTTAACCGAGCTAGCCCGGTTAACCGGTCCAGCCTGGTCCATGTAATCGCCCCTAAGTTGTACTTGAAATAAATATAGAGGAGTAATGTAAAGATGGTGTCTATTATCATGAGGTATTTAGCCCCAGATAATAACCAACTAAAAACAAAGGAATACCTCAAAACGATTACATGGACATTTTCATCCCGGTTAACCAGGCTAGCCCGGTTGTGACAACTGGGATCCCAGCAAACTGGGCTAGCCCGCTTGCCATGTAATTGAAATGTTAAAACAATATGCATTTTATATATAAAGCAGGCTATCCCAGTTAACCAAGCTAGCCCGGTTAACCGGTCCAGCCTGGTCCATGTAATCGCCCCTAAGTTGTACTTGAAATAAATATAGAGGAGTAATGTAAAGATGGTGTCTATTATCATGAGGTATTTAGCCCCAGATAATAACCAACTAAAAACAAAGGAATACCTCAAAACGATTACATGGACATTTTCATCCCGGTTAACCAGGCTAGCCCGGTTGTGACAACGGATCGGGATCCCAGCAAACCGGGCTAGCCCACTTGCCATGTAATTGAAATGTTAAAACAATATGCATTTTATATATAAAGCAGGCTATCCCAGTTAACCGAGCTAGCCCGGTTAACCGGTCCAGCCTGGTCCATGTAATCACCCCCTAAGTTGTACTTGAAATAAATATAGAGGAGTAATGTAAAGATGGTGTCTATTATCATGAGGTATTTAGCCCCAGATAATAACCAACTAAAAACAAAGGAATACCTCAAAACGATTACATGGACATTTTCATCCCGGTTAACCAGGCTAGCCCGGTTGTGACAACTGGGATCCCAGCAAACAGGGCTAGCCCGCTTGCCATGTAATTGAAATGTTAAAACAATATGCATTTTATATATAAAGCAGGCTATCCCAGTTAACCGAGCTAGCCCGGTTAACCGGTCCAGCCTGGTCCATGTAATCGCCCCTAAGTTGTACTTGAAATAAATATAGAGGAGTAATGTAAAGATGGTGTCTATTATCATGAGGTATTTAGCCCCAGATAATAACCAACTAAAAACAAAGGAATACCTCAAAACGATTACATGGACATTTTCATCCTGGTTAACCAGGCTAGCCCGGTTGTGACAACTGGGATGGGATCCCAGCAAACTGGGCTAGCCCGCTTGCCATGTAATTGAAATGTTAAAACAATATGCATTTTATATATAAAGCAGGCTATCCCAGTTAACCGAGCTAGCCCGGTTAACCGGTCCAGCCTGGTCCATGTAATCGCCCCCTAAGTTGTACTTGAAATAAATATAGAGGAGTAATGTAAAGATGGTGTCTATTATCATGAGGTATTTAGCCCCAGATAATAACCAACTAAAAACAAAGGAATACCTCAAAACGATTACATGGACATTTTCATCCTGGTTAACCAGGCTAGCCCGGTTGTGACAACGGGATGGGATCCCAGCAAACCGGGCTAGCCCGCTTGCCATGTAATTGAAATGTTAAAACAATATGCATTTTATATATAAAGCAGGCTATCCCAGTTAACCAAGCTAGCCCGGTTAACCGGTCCAGCCTGGTCCATGTAATCACCCCTAAGTTGTACTTGAAATAAATATAGAGGAGTAATGTAAAGATGGTGTCTATTATCATGAGGTATTTAGCCCCAGATAATAACCAACTAAAAACAAAGGAATACCTCAAAACGATTACATGGACATTTTCATCCAGGTTAACCAGGCTAGCCCGGTTGTGACAACTGGGATCGGGATCCCAGCAAACCGGGCTAGCCCGCTTGCCATGTAATTGAAATGTTAAAACAATATGCATTTTATATATAAAGCAGGCTATCCCAGTTAACCGAGCTAGCCCGGTTAACCGGTCCAGCCTGGTCCATGTAATCGCCCCCTAAGTTGTACTTGAAATAAATATAGAGGAGTAATGTAAAGATGGTGTCTATTATCATGAGGTATTTAGCCCCAGATAATAACCAACTAAAAACAAAGGAATACCTCAAAACGATTACATGGACATTTTCATCCTGGTTAATCAGGCTAGCCCGGTTGTGACAACTGGGATCGGGATCCCAGCAAACCGGGCTAGCCCGCTTGCCATGTAATTGAAATGTTAAAACAATATGCATTTTATATATAAAGCAGGCTATCCCGGTTAACCGAAGCTAGCCCGGTTAACCGGTCCACCCTGGTCCATGTAATCACCCCCTAAGTTGTACTTGAAATAAATATAGAGGAGTAATGTAAAGATGGTGTCTATTATCATGAGGTATTTAGCCCCAGATAATAACCAACTAAAAACAAAGGAATACCTCAAAACGATTACATGGACATTTTCATCCTGGTTAACCAGGCTAGCCCGGTTGTGACAACTGGGATGGGATCCCAGCAAACCGGGCTAGCCCGCTTGCCATGTAATTGAAATGTTAAAACAATATGCATTTTATATATAAAGCAGGCTATCCCAGTTAACCAAGCTAGCCCGGTTAACCGGTCCAGCCTGGTCCATGTAATCACCCCCTAAGTTGTACTTGAAATAAATATAGAGGAGTAATGTAAAGATGGTGTCTATTATCATGAGGTATTTAGCCCCAGATAATAACCAACTAAAAACAAAGGAATACCTCAAAACGATTACATGGACATTTTCATCCTGGTTAACCAGGCTAGCCCGGTTGTGACAACTGGGATCGGGATCCCAGCAAACCGGGCTAGCCCACTTGCCATGTAATTGAAATGTTAAAACAATATGCATTTTATATATAAAGCAGGCTATCCCAGTTAACCGAGCTAGCCCGGTTAACCGGTCCAGCCTGGTCCATGTAATCGCCCCCTAAGTTGTACTTGAAATAAATATAGAGGAGTAATGTAAAGATGGTGTCTATTATCATGAGGTATTTAGCCCCAGATAATAACCAACTAAAAACAAAGGAATACCTCAAAACGATTACATGGACATTTTCATCCTGGTTAACCAGGCTAGCCCGGTTGTGACAACGGGATCGGGATCCCAGCAAACCGGGCTAGCCCACTTGCCATGTAATTGAAATGTTAAAACAATATGCATTTTATATATAAAGCGGGCTATCCCAGTTAACCGAGCTAGCCCGGTTAACCGGTCCAGCCTGGTCCATGTAATCGCCCCTAAGTTGTACTTGAAATAAATATAGAGGAGTAATGTAAAGATGGTGTCTATTATCATGAGGTATTTAGCCCCAGATAATAACCAACTAAAAACAAAGGAATACCTCAAAACGATTACATGGACATTTTCATCCCGGTTAACCAGGCTAGCCCGGTTGTGACAACTGGGATGGGATCCCAGCAAACCGGGCTAGCCTGCTTGCCATGTAATTGAAATGTTAAAACAATATGCATTTTATATATAAAGCAGGCTATCCCAGTTAACCGAGCTAGCCCGGTTAACCGGTCCAGCCTGGTCCATGTAATCGCCCCCTAAGTTGTACTTGAAATAAATATAGAGGAGTAATGTAAAGATGGTGTCTATTATCATGAGGTATTTAGCCCCAGATAATAACCAACTAAAAACAAAGGAATACCTCAAAACGATTACATGGACATTTTCATCCTGGTTAACCAGGCTAGCCCGGTTGTGACAACTGGGATTGGGATCCCAGCAAACCTGGGCTAGCCCGCTTGCCATGTAATTGAAATGTTAAAACAATATGCATTTTATATATAAAGCGGGCTATCCCAGTTAACCGAGCTAGCCCGGTTAACCGGTCCAGCCTGGTCCATGTAATCGCCCCCTAAGTTGTACTTGAAATAAATATAGAGGAGTAATGTAAAGATGGTGTCTATTATCATGAGGTATTTAGCCCCAGATAATAACCAACTAAAAACAAAGGAATACCTCAAAACGATTACATGGACATTTTCATCCCGGTTAACCAGGCTAGCCCGGTTGTGACAACTGGGATCCCAGCAAACCAGGCTAGCCCGCTTGCCATGTAATTGAAATGTTAAAACAATATGCATTTTATATATAAAGCAGGCTATCCCAGTTAACCGAGCTAGCCCGGTTAACCGGTCCAGCCTGGTCCATGTAATCACCCCTAAGTTGTACTTGAAATAAATATAGAGGAGTAATGTAAAGATGGTGTCTATTATCATGAGGTATTTAGCCCCAGATAATAACCAACTAAAAACAAAGGAATACCTCAAAACGATTACATGGACATTTTCATCCCGGTTAACCAGGCTAGCCCGGTTGTGACAACCGGGATCGGATCCCAGCAAACCGGGCTAGCCCGCTTGCCATGTAATTGAAATGTTAAAACAATATGCATTTTATATATAAAGCAGGCTATCCCAGTTAACCGAGCTAGCCCGGTTAACCGGTCCAGCCTGGTCCATGTAATCGCCCCCTAAGTTGTACTTGAAATAAATATAGAGGAGTAATGTAAAGATGGTGTCTATTATCATGAGGTATTTAGCCCCAGATAATAACCAACTAAAAACAAAGGAATACCTCAAAACGATTACATGGACATTTTCATCCCGGTTAACCAGGCTAGCCCGGTTGTGACAACGGGATGGGATCCCAGCAAACCGGGCTAGCCCGCTTGCCATGTAATTGAAATGTTAAAACAATATGCATTTTATATATAAAGCAGGCTATCCCAGTTAACCGAGCTAGCCCGGTTAACCGGTCCAGCCTGGTCCATGTAATCGCCCCCTAAGTTGTACTTGAAATAAATATAGAGGAGTAATGTAAAGATGGTGTCTATTATCATGAGGTATTTAGCCCCAGATAATAACCAACTAAAAACAAAGGAATACCTCAAAACGATTACATGGACATTTTCATCCCGGTTAACCAGGCTAGCCCGGTTGTGACAACGGATCGGGATCCCAGCAAACCGGGCTAGCCCACTTGCCATGTAATTGAAATGTTAAAACAATATGCATTTTATATATAAAGCAGGCTATCCCAGTTAACCGAGCTAGCCCGGTTAACCGGTCCAGCCTGGTCCATGTAATCACCCCTAAGTTGTACTTGAAATAAATATAGAGGAGTAATGTAAAGATGGTGTCTATTATCATGAGGTATTTAGCCCCAGATAATAACCAACTAAAAACAAAGGAATACCTCAAAACGATTACATGGACATTTTCATCCTGGTTAACCAGGCTAGGCCGGTTGTGACAACTGGGATTGGGATCCCAGCAAACCAGGCTAGCCCGCTTGCCATGTAATTGAAATGTTAAAACAATATGCATTTTATATATAAAGCAGGCTATCCCAGTTAACCGAGCTAGCCCGGTTAACCGGTCCAGCCTGGTCCATGTAATCGCCCCCTAAGTTGTACTTGAAATAAATATAGAGGAGTAATGTAAAGATGGTGTCTATTATCATGAGGTATTTAGCCCCAGATAATAACCAACTAAAAACAAAGGAATACCTCAAAACGATTACATGGACATTTTCATCCCGGTTAACCTGGCTAGCCCGGTTGTGACAACTGGGATCGGGATCACTGCAAACCGGGGTAGCCCACTTGCCATGTAATTGAAATGTTAAAACAATATGCATTTTATATATAAAGCAGGCTATCCCAGTTAACCGAGCTATCCCGGTTAACCGGTCCAGCCTGGTCCATGTAATCGCCCCCTAAGTTGTACTTGAAATAAATATAGAGGAGTAATGTAAAGATGGTGTCTATTATCATGAGGTATTTAGCCCCAGATAATAACCAACTAAAAACAAAGGAATACCTCAAAACGATTACATGGACATTTTCATCCCGGTTAACCAGGCTAGCCCGGTTGTGACAACTGGGATCCCAGCAAACGGGCTAGCCCGCTTGCCATGTAATTGAAATGTTAAAACAATATGCATTTTATATATAAAGCAGGCTATCCCAGTTAACCGAGCTAGCCCGGTTAACCGGTCCAGCCTGGTCCATGTAATCGCCCCCTAAGTTGTACTTGAAATAAATAAAGAGGAGTAATGTAAAGATGGTGTCTATTATCATGAGGTATTTAGCCCCAGATAATAACCAACTAAAAACAAAGGAATACCTCAAAACGATTACATGGACATTTTCATCCTGGTTAACCAGGCTAGCCCGGTTGTGACAACTGGGATCCCAGCAAACCGGGCTAGCCCGCTTGCCATGTAATTGAAATGTTAAAACAATATGCATTTTATATATAAAGCAGGCTATCCCAGTTAACCAAGCTAGCCCGGTTAACCGGTCCAGCCTGGTCCATGTAATCGCCCCCTAAGTTGTACTTGAAATAAATATAGAGGAGTAATGTAAAGATGGTGTCTATTATCATGAGGTATTTAGCCCCAGATAATAACCAACTAAAAACAAAGGAATACCTCAAAACGATTACATGGACATTTTCATCCTGGTTAACCAGGCTAGCCCGGTTGTGACAACGGGATCGGGATCCCAGCAAACCGGGCTAGCCCGCTTGCCATGTAATTGAAATGTTAAAACAATATGCATTTTATATATAAAGCAGGCTATCCCAGTTAACCGAGCTAGCCCGGTTAACCGGTCCAGCCTGGTCCATGTAATCACCCCTAAGTTGTACTTGAAATAAATATAGAGGAGTAATGTAAAGATGGTGTCTATTATCATGAGGTATTTAGCCCCAGATAATAACCAACTAAAAACAAAGGAATACCTCAAAACGATTACATGGACATTTTCATCCCGGTTAACCAGGCTAGCCCGGTTGTGACAACCGGATCGGGATCCCAGCAAAACAGGTAGCCCACTTGCCATGTAATTGAAATGTTAAAACAATATGCATTTTATATATAAAGCAGGCTATCCCAGTTAACCGAGCTATCCCGGTTAACCGGTCAAGCCTGGTCCATGTAATCGACCCCTAAGTTGTACTTGAAATAAATATAGAGGAGTAATGTAAAGATGGTGTCTATTATCATGAGGTATTTAGCCCCAGATAATAACCAACTAAAAACAAAGGAATACCTCAAAACGATTACATGGACATTTTCATCCTGGTTAACCAGGCTAGCCCGGTTGTGACAACTGGGATCGGGATCACTGCAAACCGGGCTAGCCCACTTGCCATGTAATTTAAATGTTAAAACAATATGCATTTTATATATAAAGCAGGCTATCCCAGTTAACCGAGCTAGCCCGGTTAACCGGTCCAGCCTGGTCCATGTAATCGCCCCCTAAGTTGTACTTGAAATAAATATAGAGGAGTAATGTAAAGATGGTGTCTATTATCATGAGGTATTTAGCCCCAGATAATAACCAACTAAAAACAAAGGAATACCTCAAAACGATTACATGGACATTTTCATCCTGGTTAACCAGGCTAGCCCGGTTGTGACAACTGGGATCGGGATCCCAGCAAACCTGGGCTAGCCCGCTTGCCATGTAATTGAAATGTTAAAACAATATGCATTTTATATATAAAGCAGGCTATCCCAGTTAACCGAGCTAGCCCGGTTAACCGGTCCAGCCTGGTCCATGTAATCGCCCCCTAAGTTGTACTTGAAATAAATATAGAGGAGTAATGTAAAGATGGTGTCTATTATCATGAGGTATTTAGCCCCAGATAATAACCAACTAAAAACAAAGGAATACCTCAAAACGATTACATGGACATTTTCATCCCGGTTAACCAGGCTAGCCCGGTTGTGACAACTGGGATCCCAGCAAACCGGGCTAGCCCACTTGCCATGTAATTGAAATGTTAAAACAATATGCATTTTATATATAAAGCAGGCTATCCCAGTTAACCAAGCTAGCCCGGTTAACCGGTCCAGCCTGGTCCACGTAATCACCCCTAAGTTGTACTTGAAATAAATATAGAGGAGTAATGTAAAGATGGTGTCTATTATCATGAGGTATTTAGCCCCAGATAATAACCAACTAAAAACAAAGGAATACCTCAAAACGATTACATGGACATTTTCATCCCGGTTAACCTGGCTAGCCCGGTTGTGACAACCGGATCGGGATCCCAGCAAACCGGGGTAGCCCACTTGCCATGTAATTGAAATGTTAAAACAATATGCATTTTATATATAAAGCAGGCTATCCCAGTTAACCGAGCTAGCCCGGTTAACCGGTCAAGCCTGGTCCATGTAATCGACCCCTAAGTTGTACTTGAAATAAATATAGAGGAGTAATGTAAAGATGGTGTCTATTATCATGAGGTATTTAGCCCCAGATAATAACCAACTAAAAACAAAGGAATACCTCAAAACGATTACATGGACATTTTCATCCTGGTTAACCAGGCTAGCCCGGTTGTGACAACTGGGATTGGGATCCCAGCAAACTGGGCTAGCCCACTTGCCATGTAATTGAAATGTTAAAACAATATGCATTTTATATATAAAGCGGGCTATCCCAGTTAACCGAGCTAGCCCGGTTAACCGGTCCAGCCTGGTCCATGTAATCGCCCCCTAAGTTGTACTTGAAATAAATATAGAGGAGTAATGTAAAGATGGTGTCTATTATCATGAGGTATTTAGCCCCAGATAATAACCAACTAAAAACAAAGGAATACCTCAAAACGATTACATGGACCTTTTCATCCTGGTTAACCAGGCTAGCCCGGTTGTGACAACTGGGATGGGATCCCAGCAAACCAGGCTAGCCCGCTTGCCATGTAATTGAAATGTTAAAACAATATGCATTTTATATATAAAGCAGGCTATCCCAGTTAACCGAGCTAGCCCGGTTAACCGGTCCAGCCTGGTCCATGTAATCGCCCCCTAAGTTGTACTTGAAATAAATATAGAGGAGTAATGTAAAGATGGTGTCTATTATCATGAGGTATTTAGCCCCAGATAATAACCAACTAAAAACAAAGGAATACCTCAAAACGATTACATGGACATTTTCATCCCGGTTAACCAGGCTAGCCCGGTTGTGACAACTGGGATCCCAGCAAACTGGGCTAGCCTGCTTGCCATGTAATTGAAATGTTAAAACAATATGCATTTTATATATAAAGCAGGCTATCCCAGTTAACCGAGCTAGCCCGGTTAACCGGTCCAGCCTGGTCCATGTAATCGCCCCCTAAGTTGTACTTGAAATAAATATAGAGGAGTAATGTAAAGATGGTGTCTATTATCATGAGGTATTTAGCCCCAGATAATAACCAACTAAAAACAAAGGAATACCTCAAAACGATTACATGGACATTTTCATCCCGGTTAACCAGGCTAGCCCGGTTGTGACAACGATCGGGATCCCAGCAAACCGGGCTAGCCCACTTGCCATGTAATTGAAATGTTAAAACAATATGCATTTTATATATAAAGCAGGCTATCCCAGTTAACCGAGCTAGCCCGGTTAACCGGTCCAGCCTGGTCCATGTAATCACCCCCTAAGTTGTACTTGAAATAAATATAGAGGAGTAATGTAAAGATGGTGTCTATTATCATGAGGTATTTAGCCCCAGATAATAACCAACTAAAAACAAAGGAATACCTCAAAACGATTACATGGACATTTTCATCCCGGTTAACCAGGCTAGCCCGGTTGTGACAACCGGGATCCCAGCAAACCGGGCTAGCCCGCTTGCCATGTAATTGAAATGTTAAAACAATATGCATTTTATATATAAAGCAGGCTATCCCAGTTAACCGAGCTAGCCCGGTTAACCGGTCCAGCCTGGTCCATGTAATCGCCCCTAAGTTGTACTTGAAATAAATATAGAGGAGTAATGTAAAGATGGTGTCTATTATCATGAGGTATTTAGCCCCAGATAATAACCAACTAAAAACAAAGGAATACCTCAAAACGATTACATGGACATTTTCATCCCGGTTAACCAGGCTAGCCCGGTTGTGACAACCGGGATCCCAGCAAACTGGGCTAGCCCGCTTGCCATGTAATTGAAATGTTAAAACAATATGCATTTTATATATAAAGCGGGCTATCCCAGTTAACCGAGCTAGCCCGGTTAACCGGTCCAGCCTGGTCCATGTAATCGCCCCCTAAGTTGTACTTGAAATAAATATAGAGGAGTAATGTAAAGATGGTGTCTATTATCATGAGGTATTTAGCCCCAGATAATAACCAACTAAAAACAAAGGAATACCTCAAAACGATTACATGGACATTTTCATCCCGGTTAACCAGGCTAGCCCAGTTGTGACAACCGGGATCGGGATCCCAGCAAACCGGGCTAGCCCACTTGCCATGTAATTGAAATGTTAAAACAATATGCATTTTATATATAAAGCAGGCTATCCCAGTTAACCGAGCTAGCCCGGTTAACCGGTCCAGCCTGGTCCATGTAATCACCCCCTAAGTTGTACTTGAAATAAATATAGAGGAGTAATGTAAAGATGGTGTCTATTATCATGAGGTATTTAGCCCCAGATAATAACCAACTAAAAACAAAGGAATACCTCAAAACGATTACATGGACATTTTCATCCCGGTTAACCGGCTAGCCCGGTTGTGACAACGGATCGGGATCCCAGCAAACCGGGCTAGCCCACTTGCCATGTAATTGAAATGTTAAAACAATATGCATTTTATATATAAAGCGGGCTATCCCAGTTAACCGAGCTAGCCCGGTTAACCGGTCCAGCCTGGTCCATGTAATCGCCCCCTAAGTTGTACTTGAAATAAATATAGAGGAGTAATGTAAAGATGGTGTCTATTATCATGAGGTATTTAGCCAGAGATAATAACCAACTAAAAACAAAGGAATACCTCAAAACGATTACATGGACATTTTCATCCTGGTTAACCAGGCTAGCCCGGTTGTGACAACTGGGATCGGGATCCCAGCAAACTGGGCTAGCCCACTTGCCATGTAATTGAAATGTTAAAACAATATGCATTTTATATATAAAGCGGGCTATCCCAGTTAACCGAGCTAGCCTGGTTAACCGGTCCAGCCTGGTCCATGTAATCGCCCCCTAAGTTGTACTTGAAATAAATATAGAGGAGTAATGTAAAGATGGTGTCTATTATCATGAGGTATTTAGCCCCAGATAATAACCAACTAAAAACAAAGGAATACCTCAAAACGATTACATGGACCTTTTCATCCTGGTTAACCAGGCTAGGCCCGGTTGTGACAACTGGGATTGGGATCCCAGCAAACCAGGCTAGCCCGCTTGCCATGTAATTGAAATGTTAAAACAATATGCATTTTATATATAAAGCAGGCTATCCCAGTTAACCGAGCTAGCCCGGTTAACCGGTCCAGCCTGGTCCATGTAATCGCCCCCTAAGTTGTACTTGAAATAAATATAGAGGAGTAATGTAAAGATGGTGTCTATTATCATGAGGTATTTAGCCCCAGATAATAACCAACTAAAAACAAAGGAATACCTCAAAACGATTACATGGACATTTTCATCCCGGTTAACCAGGCTAGCCCGGTTGTGACAACCGGGATCCCAGCAAACTGGGCTAGCCCACTTGCCATGTAATTGAAATGTTAAAACAATATGCATTTTATATATAAAGCGGGCTATCCCAGTTAACCAAGCTAGCCTGGTTAACCGGTCCAGCCTGGTCAACGTAATCACCCCTAAGTTGTACTTGAAATAAATATAGAGGAGTAATGTAAAGATGGTGTCTATTATCATGAGGTATTTAGCCCCAGATAATAGCCAACTAAAAACAAAGGAATACCTCAAAACGATTACATGGACATTTTCATCCCGGTTAACCTGGCTAGCCCAGTTGTGACAACCGGGATCGGGATCCCAGCAAACCGGGGTAGCCCACTTGCCATGTAATTGAAATGTTAAAACAATATGCATTTTATATATAATGCAGGCTATCCCAGTTAACCGAGCTAGCCCGGTTAACCGGTCCAGCCTGGTCCATGTAATCACCCCCTAAGTTGTACTTGAAATAAATATAGAGGAGTAATGTAAAGATGGTGTCTATTATCATGAGGTATTTAGCCCCAGATAATAACCAACTAAAAACAAAGGAATACCTCAAAACGATTACATGGACATTTTCATCCTGGTTAACCAGGCTAGCCCAGTTGTGACAACTGGGATCGGGATCCCAGCAAACTGGGCTAGCCCACTTGCCATGTAATTGAAATGTTAAAGCAATATGCATTTTATATATAAAGCGGGCTATCCCAGTTAACCGAGCTAGCCTGGTTAACCGGTCCAGCCTGGTCCATGTAATCGCCCCCTAAGTTGTACTTGAAATAAATATAGAGGAGTAATGTAAAGATGGTGTCTATTATCATGAAGTATTTAGCCCCAGATAATAACCAACTAAAAACAAAGGAATACCTCAAAACGATTACATGGACATTTTCATCCTGGTTAACCAGGCTAGCCCGGTTGTGACAACTGGGATTGGGATCCCAGCAAACCAGGCTAGCCCGCTTGCCATGTAATTGAAATGTTAAAACAATATGCATTTTATATATAAAGCAGGCTATCCCAGTTAACCAAGCTAGCCTGGTTAACCGGTCCAGCCTGGTCCATGTAATCGCCCCCTAAGTTGTACTTGAAATAAATATAGAGGAGTAATGTAAAGATGGTGTCTATTATCATGAGGTATTTAGCCCCAGATAATAACCAACTAAAAACAAAGGAATACCTCAGAACGATTACATGGACCTTTTCATCCTGGTTAACCAGGCTAGCCCGGTTGTGACAACTGGGATCCCAGCAAACCAGGCTAGCCCGCTTGCCATGTAATTGAAATGTTAAAACAATATGCATTTTATATATAAAGCGGGCTATCCCAGTTAACCGAGCTAGCCCGGTTAACCGGTCCAGCCTGGTCCATGTAATCGCCCCCTAAGTTGTACTTGAAATAAATATAGAGGAGTAATGTAAAGATGGTGTCTATTATCATGAGGTATTTAGCTCCAGATAATAACCAACTAAAAACAAAGGAATACCTCAAAACGATTACATGGACATTTTCATCCTAGTTAACCAGGCTAGCCCGGTTGTGACAACTGGGATCCCAGCAAACTGGGCTAGCCTGCTTGCCATGTAATTGAAATGTTAAAACAATATGCATTTTATATATAAAGCAGGCTATCTCAGTTAACCGAGCTAGCCCGGTTAACCGGTCCAGCCTGGTCCATGTAATCACCCCCAAAGTTGTACTTGAAATAAATATAGAGGAGTAATGTAAAGATGGTGTCTATTATCATGAGGTATTTAGCCCCAGATAATAACCAACTAAAAACAATGGAATACCTCAAAATGATTACATGGACATTTTCATCCCGGTTAACCTGGCTAGCCCGGTTGGGACAACCGGGATCGGGATCCCAGCAAACCGGGGTAGCCCACTTGCCATGTAATTGAAATGTTAAAACAAGATGCATTTTATATATAAAGCAGGCTATCCCAGTTAACCGAGCTAGCCTGGTTAACCGGTCCAGCCTGGTCCATGTAATCGCCCCCTAAGTTGTACTTGAAATAAATATAGAGGAGTAATGTAAAGATGGTGTCTATTATCATGAGGTATTTAGCCCCAGATAATAACCAACTAAAAACAAAGGAATATGATCTGATGAGTTTTTATATGATAATAATAATTATATAATTTCAATAATAGCCATGCTTTGCTTTTTTGTCGTATATGAACAATCTAGTTAGTTTAACTACTGGATTTCAATAACTGACCACAACATTGCATAAATCGGCCACATATTTTTACTGTGGCCGTGAAGAATGCTTCCCGGTTGCAAACGTGAAATGTCAAATCTATGATTTGTCGAAAGCAATAGTTTTAGAAAGCGTTTAAATTTCCCGCGTTCTCGAAGTCGTCATGGCTTTCTTCTGTCCGACCTTTGTCGTCTTCCAATATTAAGTAAATAGAGAAACCGTAAAAACGATAGAGTTTTATGGCTTTTAGTTACGATCGCATCTGATCGAGAGAAATTGTTAAGAGCCTTGTAGTGTAGATTATATAAATACCTCATCAGAGTTTGATGTTTAAACTGCTCTTGCTTACTCGTCCTATCAATTAACTCATCAGGCATACCTTTTACTGGTAGAATCCGCACCTCAAAACCGTCCTGATCCACTTTCTTTTCATGAAAATGTTTAGCCTTCTCGTCGCCATGATGTCCAATGTCTCTCTCCTTCGGAGAACGGAGATCCCTTTTCGGGGATCGCCGGAGATGTGTCGATTCCGACACATCTCCGACAATTACACACATCTCCGACGATACCCGAAATCTCCGATCTCCCCCACATATCACGTCATATTTGCATATAGCCTCCTCCGCAGGCAACTCTGTGGCATCCGAAAAGTGATTATTATCTGACACCGGCGCCATATTGACCGAGTTCACGCGGGAGACTGAGCGTTCCCTTATGGTCCCCACTCTGCCGCTCCCAATCCCTTGCTGTCCCTCCCTGCTCAGCCAAAACATTGAAAAGCTGCCGTTTGGGAAGACACAGAGTTGCCTGCGGAGGAGGCTAATTTGCATACGCTGTTTGCATGTTGCCTCGGGAGGCTAATTTGCCGGTTTTCTAAGCAACGAGCCGACTACTGATCGATTAGTGTTAAGCCCTCGTTTGATTAGGGCTTTACCGCTTTAGAAACAGAAAAAGCGCTTTGCCGACAGAAATTATATATTCTATGGCCTGCGCAGCACCGTACTTTTTTAATATATATATATATATATATATATATATATATATATATATATATAACGGTTACAAGTTATGTGAAATCCCAGCTCCACACTTGGAATGAGCACAAAAAGATGTTGTACAAGTAAGACTATATTTATGGCCGGCCGGCTTTGCCACAGTCGGTGCAATATCAGCTAACAATCGCTGCATGTACTAAGGGAGGACCATTTTATTTTCAAGGTGGGGGTTGGGCGGTCATTCTGTGCAAGCATTTTATTTTGAGGCGGAAATTACCTCTGCAAGAATTATTTTTACAATTTATGACACGTTTACAACCTAACGTTTGGCTGTGCAAAATTGTTTTCCTCTGCCAACCCTGTGCTCGAATTTTTCCCCCGTATTTTCCCAATTAACCTCCCCCTCAAAAATAGAATGGTCCGTAGTCAGATAGTCAGTATGGTGGGGTTTTTTTAGATCAAGCTCGGAACTAATAAGTTATGCCTTTCGACAGTTTCCGGCTATACATGGCAGGTGATGGTCCATTGAACCTATCAGCGTCTTTGACTGAATTGCCGAAAATAGATGACTCTATATAGTCTAGTCTAGTCTAGTCTAGTCTAGTCTAGTCTAGTATGTTTCTATTCTATTCCTACAGAAAACGATTGATTTTTTTTTTCTGTAATCTATACAAACCGACCAGACAATATTTGTGCTTTCAGTTTCTCAACACTTTCAGGGCTAAGGGCTTGTACAAATAACACTATATTGATGGCCGCCTTTGCCACAGTCAGTCCGGTTATCAGACTAGCTAACAATATTGCTCCAAGTGCTACAGTCAACTTCTATTATTTTACTCTGGCTAACGTCAGACGATTTATTTCCTCGTCAAAGAGAGAAATCTAGCAATGAAAAAGTTATAGCCAATCTTAGCCCATTTCAATTATGCGGGGGGAAATAAGTCCAAAACATACGATTTTCTGAGCCACTTAACGTCTGTTAGTCAGAAACCTGCTTTACCGCCAAGCGGGATTTTCTAATTAACCTGAACTATGCTAGCGAGTTACTGCCGCCAAGCGCGATTTTTCCGGGGGTCTTTATTCTGTAGTTCGTTATTATTCTTTTTGAATTGAGGTGGCTTTACAAAAGCCGTTTTGCATTTGGTTTTATATTATGATTGACCTAGTCTTCATATTTCCAATAACAACATGCACCTGGTATATAAGGACTAGAGCAAAAGTATCCGGATTCACATTGTTTTTTATTCCCATGAGGATGAAAAACAATTGAATCCGGATACTTTTGCTCTAGTATAAACGGGGCCTTAATGTGGCTGATTTTATGTTCTCTTCCTGAATAGGGTTACAGCTGTCACTGGACGCTTCATGATCACGTGAGTTAACATAAAGCGATTCGTGTTCTTGCGTTGTTATCATGTCGTCTGCGTAAGTGGTCTGAAAGTCTTGACAGGGCATATTGAAATATCGACAGCCAGGAACAAGACAAGGTCTTCTGATATGCCAATTTCTTGAGGATTTCTGTTGGGTATTTTGTTCCTTGGGGATTGGTATTGGGAAACTCTTGAGCTGCTCCATGGTAATTAATTCCAGCATGCACTCTTCAAGTGTCGATCCAGTCGCTTAAAGAATAATCCATGCTGAGTGTAGCCACTCACTCGACAAATTCCACTGGACACCATCAACAACTTATATAAAAATCCTATTGGTATTTGGCACGGACTGATTATGATTCATTCTCATACCCAAACTTCACATGTGTCGTCATGCAAAGTGGTGTTCGGTCAACATATTTTCCAGCGCTGCGAACCAACTCGGCCCACTTATCCAAACTGTTCATTTGAGTAAACTGCCAACATTACTTTTACTAACAAAATAGTTGCATCGGGCATCCAGCGGTTACAAGTTATGGTTACATTGATTTTTTCTGTAATCTGTTCAAACCGACCAGACAATATTTGTGCTTTCAGAACTCTTTCAGTTCTACGGTCGACTTCTACAAGTAACACTATATTTATGGCCGCTTTTTGCCACAGTCAGTGCGGTTATCAGACTAGCTAACAATCGCTGCAAGTGCTACAGTCGACTTCTATTATTTTACTCTGGCTAACGTCAGACGATTTTACTCGTCAAAGAGAGAAATTCTAATATAGCCCTTTTCAATTATGCGGGGGAAAATAAGTCTAAAACATACGATTTTCTAAGCCACTTAACGTCTAAAGGCGGATTTCCAGTCCTCGCACGAAGCAACTCGCAGCTCGCTGCGAGCACTCGCAAGTTTCCTGCGAGTTTTTTTAGCGCACGTGGCAGATAGTTGGAAATTTCAAACTATTTTTTACTCGCGGCAAGTACTCGCGGCAAATAAACCAATCAAAACAAATCATGTCAACATTCATGCAACATTTCAAACTCGTTAGTAATTCATGAGGAACTGCACAAAGGAAATCATTACCGTGTCGATGGTTAATTTGCATGGATATTGAAGGAAGAAATTACATAAATTAATCGAACTGTCACCTCGATTTTCTCTTAAAATACCGATTTGTTTGAGGTGCTATATCAAACACTCAGAGGAGTGCTTCATCAGGATATCCAAAAACCTAGAAGTTTGTTCGAAAAACTCGGCTATCACTTCATCAGCCGCGAGTTATCGCAGCGAGCTGCATGCGTTTGGTGAAAATACAGTGGAAACCGTGCGAGTATTCGCAGCGAGGTGCGAGTTGCTTCGTGCGAGGACTGGAAATCTTGAACCTATCATCGTCTTTGACTGAATTGCCGAAATCAGATTACTCTGGTGTAGTCTATTTCTATTCTATTCCTACAGAAAACGATTGATTTTTTTATCTGTAATCCGTTCAAACCGACCGGACAAGATTTGTGCTTTCAGAACTTTCAGTGCTAAGGTCGACTTGTACAAGTAACACTATATTTATGGCCGCCTTTATGTGCGGTTATCAGACCTGAGATCGCTGCAAGTGCTACAGTCGACAGTGCGGATTTTACTCGTATCAGATGGGGAAATAGTCTAAAACATACGATTTTCTGAGCCACTTAACGTCTAAACGCGGATTTCCAGTCCTTCGCAAGCTTGCTGGGTATTTTAGCGCTCGTGGCAGATATTTGGAAATTTTAAACTATTTTTACTCGCGGCAAGTACTCGCGGCCAATAAACCAATCAAAACAAATCATGTCAACATTTCAAACTCGTTAGTTGCATGGACATTGAAGGAGAAATTACATAAAATAATCGAACTTTTATCTCGATTTTCTCTTAAAATACCGATTTGTTTGAGATGCTATATCAAATACTCAGAAGAGTGCTTCATCAGGATAGCCAAACACTTCGAAGTTTGTTTAAAAAAACTCGGCTATCGCCTTCATCGCAACAAGCTGCGTTTGGTGGAAATACAGCGGAAACCGTGCGAGTACTCGTAGCGAGCGGCGAGAATTTTTGCGCTCGTGGCAGATTGGAAATTGCGGTGGTCTGAAAGTTAGCTTGCGGGCGCAGCTTATTTTCAAACCGCTTTATATACTGTATGTGAGTTCGTTCGTTCGTTAGGAATCAATAGTATATTTTTGACGCGACTTTTTAACGCGATGTTTTGAACGCCAAAGGGCACCGCTTTTTAGCACTGTGGCTGGTTATGAACTATTATTTACTCGCAGAAAGTACTCGCGGCAATACTCGCGGTAAATAAACCAATCAAAACGAATTATGTCAACATTTCAAACTCATTAGAATTCGTGAGGGAAATTGCACAAAGCAAATCATTGCACGGATATTGAAGGAAGAAATTTATTACATAAATTGATCGAATTTTACCACGATTTTCTCTTAAAATACCGATTTGTTTGAGATGCAATATCAAACACTCAGAAGAGTGCTTCATCAGGATATCCAAACACCTCAAAGTTTGTTCGGAAAACGCGGCTATCGCTTCATCAGCCGCGAGTTATTGCAATGAGCTGCGTTTGGTGAAAATACAGTGGAAACCGTGCGAGTATTCCCAGCGAGGTGCGAGTTACTTCGTTAGAGGACTGGAAATCTTGAACCTATGAGCGTCCTTGACTGAATTGCCGAAAATAGATGACTCTAGTGTAGTCTGTTTCTCTTCTATTCATACAGAAAACGATTGATTTTTTCTGTAATCTGTTCAAACCGACCGGACAATATTTGTGCTTTCAGAACTCTTTCAGTTCTACGGTCGACTTCTACAAGTAATAGTATATTTATGGCCGCCTTCGCCACAGTCAGTGCGGTTATCAGACTAGCTAAGAATCGCTGCAAGTGCTACAGTCGACATTTATTATTTTACTCTGGCTAACGTCAGACGATTTTACTCGTCAAAGGAAAAATCTTATAGCCCATTTCAATTATGCGGGGGGAAAATAAGTCTAAAACATACGATTTTCTGAGCCACTTAACGTCTAAAGGCGGATTTCCAGTCCTTGCTCGTGACAGAAAGTTGAAAATTTTAAACTATTTTTTACTCGCGGCAAATAAACCAATCAAAACAAATCATGTCAACAATCATGTCACATTTCAAACTCGTTAGTAATTCATCAGGGAACTGCACAAAGGAAAGCATTACCGTGTCGATGGTTAATTTGCATGGGCATTGAAGGAAGAAATTACATAAATTAATCGAACTTTCACGTCGATTTTCTCTTAAAATACCGATTTGTTTCAGATGCTATATCAAACACTCAGAAGAGTGCTACATCAGGATATCCAAACACCTCGAAGTTTGTTTGAAAAACTCGGCTATCGCTCCATCAGCCGCGAGTTCCTACAATGAGCTGCGTTTGCTGGAAATACAGTGGAAACCGTGCAAGTATTCGCAGCGAGGTGCGAGTTGCTTCGTGCGAGGACTGGAAATCTTGAACCTATCATCGTCTTTGACTGAATTGCTGAAAATAGATGATTCTAGTGTAGTCTGTTTCTATTCTATTCCTACAGAAAACGATTGATTTTTTTTCTGTAATCTGTTCAAACCGACCGGACAATATTTGTGCTTTCAGAACTTTCAGTGCTAAGGTCGACTTGTACAAGTAACACTATATTTATGGCCGCCTTTGCCACAGTCAGTGCGGTTATCAGACTAGCTGAGAATCGCTGCAAGTGCTACAGTCGACTTTTATTATTTTACTCTGGCTAATGTCAGACGATTTTACTCGTCAAGAGAGAAATCTAGCAATGAAAAAGTTATAGTCCACTTCAATTATGCGGGGAAAATAAGTCTAAAACATACGATTTTCTGAGCCACTTAACGTCTAAACGCGGATTTCCAGTCCTCGCACGAAGCAACTCACAGCTCGCAAGCTTGCTGCGAGTATTTTAGCGCTCGTAGCAGATATTTGGAAATTTTAAAGTGCCTATGAAACGAAAATTAAGTTTGTCTTATTTGAAAGAACACTTTACATGATAGAGTAACATCTTTGGAAGTTTTTCGTTTCCTTGCTTCGTTCTTGAGATATTTCAGTTTGTTTGATATGCAAATTTAACATTTTAAAGTCACATGTGCATAATGAGTTGTTGAAAAACGTTATATATCTTTGCTATAGTCAAATATAGTCACTTGAAAATCTACATGTTTAGTGTTCTGGGCCAAACACACGCACATGCTTCCCTCAAATTATTTTGGTTTGATAATAGCAAAGATATATAACTTTTTTCACTAAATCATTATGCACATGTGACGTTAAAATGTTTAATTTGCATATCAAACAAACTGAAATATCTCAAGAACGAAGCAGGAAAACGAAAACTTCAAAAGATGTTACTCTATCATTTTAAGTGTTCTTTCAAATAAGACAAACTTAATTTTCGTTTCATAGGCACTTTAAACTATTTTTTACTCGCGGCAAATAAACCAATCAAAACAAATCATGTCAACATTTCAAACCCGTTAGTTGCATGGACATTGAAGGAGAAATTACATAAATTATTCGAACTTTTACCTCGATTTTCTCTTAAAATACCGATTTGTTTGAGGTGCTATATCAAACACTCAGAAGAGTTCTTCATCAGGATAGCCAAACACTTCGAAGTTTGTTAAAAAAAAATCGGCTGTCGCTTCATCGCAACGAGCTGCGTTTGGTGGAAATACAGTGGGAACCGTGCGAGTACTCGCAGCGAGCGGCGAGTTGCTTCGGATTTCCAGTCCTCTCGCACGAAGCAACTGCGAGCACTCGCAAGCTCGCTGCGAGTATTTTTGTGCTCGTGGCAGATAGTTGGAAATTGCGGTGCCCTGAAAGTTAGCTTGCGGGCGCAGCTAACTTTCAAACCGCTTTATATATGCTGTGTTTGGGTTCGTACGTTCGTTAGGAATCAATAGTATATTTTTGACGCGACATTTTTAACGTGATGTTTTGAACGCCACAGGGCACCGCTTTTTAGCACTGTGTCTGGTTATGAACTATTATTTACTCGCGGCAAGTACTCGCGGCAAGTACTCGCGGCAAATACTCGCGGCAAGTATTCTCAACATTTCAAACTCATTAGAATTCGTGAGGAAAACTGCACAAAGCAAATCATTGCATGGATATTGAAGGAAGAAATTTATTACATAAATTAATCGAACTTTTACCACGATTTTCTCTTACCGATTTGTTTGAGATGCAATATCAAACACTCAGAAGAGTGCTTCATCAGGATAACCGAAAACCTCGAAGTTTGTTCGAAAAAACTCGGCTATCGCTTCATCAGGCACGAGTTATTGCAATGAGCTACGTTTGCTGGAAATACAGTGGAAACCGTGCGAGTATTCGCAGCGAGGTGCGAGTTGCTTCGTGCGAGGACTGGAAATCTTGAACCTATCATCGTCTTTGACTGAATTGCCGAAAATAGATGACTCTACTCTAGCATGTTCTAGGGATTTTTGGTGAAGGAAAATTCGAGTGTAGAATATATACATTTTAAGACCAAACCGGGACCAGTTGCGAAAAATGCAACTACACAGGCCTTCCGGCAGGAATTGAACCCACGACCTTGCGATTCTAGTGCAATGCTCTGACCACTGAGCCACGGAGGCCGTTGCCGAGAGCTTGATCGCGAGTTCTGTATATATTAAGGTGGTAATGCCAGGACAGAATTGGGTATATTATAAGTAATATTGGGCATTTCACTCGATTACACAGCATGTTCTAGGGATTTTTCGTGAAGGAAAATTCGAGTGTAGAATATATACATTTTAAGACCAAACCGGGACCAGTTGCGAAAAATGCAACTACACAGGCCTTCCGGCAGGAATTGAACCCACAACCTTGCGATTCTAGTGCAATGCTCTGACCACTGAGCCACGGAGGCCGTTGCCGAGAGCTTGATCGCGAGTTCTGTATATATTAAGGTGGTAATGCCAGGACAGAATTGGGTATATTATAAGTAATATTGGGCATTTCACTCGATTACACAGCATGTTCTAGGGATTTTTCGTGAAGGAAAATTCGAGTGTAGAATATATACATTTTAAGACCAAACCGGGACCAGTTGCGAAAAATGCAACTACACAGGCCTTCCGGCAGGAATTGAACCCACGACCTTGCGATTCTAGTGCAATGCTCTGACCACTGAGCCACGGAGGCCGTTGCCGAGAGCTTGATCGCGAGTTCTGTATATATTAAGGTGGTAATGCCAGGACAGAATTGGGTATATTATAAGTAATATTGGGCATTTCACTCGATTACACAGCATGTTCTAGGGATTTTTGGTGAAGGAAAATTCGAGTGTAGAATATATACATTTTAAGACCAAACCGGGACCAGTTGCGAAAAATGCAACTACACAGGCCTTCCGGCAGGTGAACCCACGACCTTGCGATTCTAGTGCAATGCTCTGACCACTGAGCCACGGAGGCCGTTGCCGAGAGCTTGATCGCGAGTTCTGTATATATTAAGGTGGTAATGCCAGGACAGAATTGGGTATATTATAAGTAATATTGGGCATTTCACTCGATTACACAGCATGTTCTAGGGATTTTTGGTGAAGGAAAATTCGAGTGTAGAATATATACATTTTAAGACCAAACCGGGACCAGTTGCCAATGCAACTACACAGGCCTTCCGGCAGGATTGACCAGAGCTTGATCGCGAGTTCTGTTCCTACAGAAAACGATTGATTTTTTTTCTGTAATCTGTTCCTGTTCTGTAATCTATTCCTAATCTGTTCTGTAATCTATTCCTACAGAAAACGATTGATTTTTTTTCTGTAATCTGTTGAAACCGACGGGACAATATTTGTGCTTTCAGAACTGTTTCAGTCAGTGCGGTTATCAGACTAGCAAACAATCGCTCCAAGTGCTACAGTCGACTTTTATTATTTTACTCTGGCTAACGTCATACGATTTTACTCGTCAAAGAGAGAAATCTAGCAATGGAAAATTTATATTCCATTTCAATTATGCGGAGGAAAATAAGTCTAAAACATACGATTTTCTGAGCCATTAACGTCTAAAGGCGGATTTCCAGTCCTCGCACGAAGCAACTCGCAGCTCGCTGCGAGCACCGCTCGTGACAGAAAGTTGGAAATTTTAAACTATTTTTTACTCGCGATAAATAAATCAATCAAAACAAATCATGTTAAGATTCATGTCAAATTTCAAACTCGTTAGTAAGTCATGAGGGAACTGCACAAAGGAAATCATTACCATGTCGGTGGTTAATTTGCATGGACATTGAAGGAAGAAATTGCATAAATTAATCGAACTTTTACCTCTATTTTCCCTTAAAATACCGATTTGTTTGAGGTGCTATATCAAACACTCAGAAGAGTGCTTCATCAGGATATCCAAAAACCTAGAAATTTGTTCGAAAAACTCGGCTATCGCTCCATCAGCCGCGAGCTACTGCAATGAGCTGCGTTTGGTGGAAATACAGTGGAAACCGTGCAAGTATTCGCAGCGAGGTGCGAGTTGCTTCGTGCGAGGACTGGAAATCTTGAACTTATCAGCGTCTTTGACTGAACTGCTGAAAATAGATGACTCTAGTGTAGTCTGTTTCTATTCTATTCCTACAGAAAACGATTGATTTTTTTTTCTGTAATCTGTTCAAACCGACCGGACAATATTTGTGCTTTCAGAACTTTCAGTGCTAAGGTCGACTTGTACAAGTAACACTATATTTATGGCCGCCTTTGCCACAGTCAGTGCGGTTATCAGACTAGCTAACAATCGCTACAAGTGCTACAGTCGACTTTTATTGTTTTACTGTGGCTAATGTCAGACTATCTTACTCGTCAAAGAGAGAAATCTAGCAATGAAAAAGTTATAGTCCACTTCAATTATGCGGGGAAAATAAGTCTAAAACATACGATTTTCTGAGCCACTTAACGTCTAAACGCAGATTTCCAGTCCTCGCCCGAAGCAACTCGCTGCGAGTACTCCCAAGCTTACTGCGAGTATTTTAGCGCTCGTGGTAGATATTTGGAAATTTTAAACTATTTTTTACTCGCGGAAAATAAACCAATGAAAACAAATCATGTCAACATTTCAAACTCGTTAGTTGCATGGGCATTGAAGGACAAATTACACAAATTAATCGAAATTTTACCTAGATTTTCTCTTAAAATACGGATTTGTTTGAGATGCTATATCAAACACTCAGAAGAGTGCTTCATGAGGATAGCCAAACACTTCGAAGTTTGTTAAAAAACTCGGCTATCGCTTCATCGCAACGAGCTGCGTTTGGTGGAAATACAGTGGAAACAGTGTGAGAACTCGCAGCGAGCGGCGGGTTGCTTCGGATTTCCAGTCGTCTCGCACGAAGCAACTGCGAGCACTCGCAAGCTCGCTGCGAGTATTTTTGCGCTCGTGGCAGACAGTTGGAAATTGCGGTGCCCTGAAAGTTAGCTTACGGGCGCAGCTAACTTTCAAACCGCTTTATATTCTGTGTGTGAGTTCGTTCGTTCGTCAGGAATCAATAGTATATTTTTGACGCGACATTGTTAACGCGACATTATTAACGCGACATCTTTAAGGCGATGTTTTGAACGCCACAGGGCACCGCTTTCTTAGCACTATGTCTGGTTATGAACTATTATTTACTCGCGGCAAGTACTCGCGGTAAATAAACAAATCAAAACGAATTATGTCAACATTTCAAACTCGATAGAATTCGTGAGGAAAACTTCACAAAGCAAATCATTGCATGGATATTGAAGGAAGAAATTAATGACATAAATTAATCGAACTTTTACCAGGATTTTCACTTAAAATACCGAGTTGTTTGAGATGCAATGTCAAAGTCATCAAACACTCAGAAGAGTGCTTCATCAGGATATCCAAACACCTCGAAGTTTGTTCGAAAAACTCGGCTATCGCTTCATCAGGCACGAGTTATTGCAATGAGCTACGTTTGCTGGAAATACAGTGGAAACCGTGCGAGTATTCGCAGCGAGGTGCGAGTTGCGGTCGACTTCTACAAGTAACACTATATGTATTGTCGCCTTTGCCACAGTCAGTGCGGTTATCAGACTAGCTAACAATCGCTCCAAGTGCTACAGTCGACTTTTGTTATTTTACTCTGGCTAACGTCAGACGATTTTACTCGTCAAAGAGAGAAATCTAGCAATGGAAAATTTATAGCCCATTCAATTATGTGGGGAAAGTCTAAAACATACGATTTTCTAACGGCGGATTTCCAGTTCTCGCACGAAGCAACTCGCAGCTCGCTGCGAGTTTTTTTAGCGCTCGTGGCGGAAAGTTGGAAATTTTAATCTATTTTTTACTCGCGGCAAGCACTTGCGGTAAATAAACCAAAACAAATCATGTCAACATTCATGTCAACATTTCAAACTCGTTAGTAATTCATGAGGGACACTACAAAAAGGAAATCATTACCATGTCGATGGTTAATTTGCATGGACATTAAATGAAGAAATTACTGCCGAAATTTAATACTTTTACCAACAAAATAGTTACATCGGGCATCCAACGGGTACAAGTTATGTGAAATCCCGGCTCCACACTTGGGATGAGTATAAAAGAACATTGTACAAGTCTGACTATATTTATGGCCACTTTGCCACAGTCGTCAGTGCGGTTATCAGACTAGCTATCGCTGCAAGTACTAAGGGACGGACCATTTTTTCACGTAGCTACCGTGACAAAGTTAAAACTTGTTTAAAACAATCATGAAGCCTTTATTTTGTTAATTTGGGGCGTTCGAACGACCGCGACAGAAACTCGCGCCTGCCAAATTGTAAGGACTTGCGTTCTCGTTTGATCTTGGCTTTAAAACTCGAAAGCAGGAAAAAGCAATAGCGAAAAGAACCAACAAAGAAAAAGGCAGAGAAGTTTAAGCTTACGGTAAAAATATAGAGCAGCCAATCTCAGTATTAAATAACGAACATTTAGTAGCAATGCTGTTCGAGTTTCCCTGTTTTTTAGCATATCCTGTCACTGCATGTTAATTTTTTTTTTGTGTGTGGGTAAAGTATGTTTTTGCTTGCCCATCTCTTTTGACATTTTGTTTTCTTATGGTAGAGCCACTTGTAACTCAGCGTAGGTTATTTATATTGATTTCGCATAAAAACTCGGGGGGGGGGGGGGGAGGTACTCTGGCAATTTTTGGGTAGGGTATCCCAGACCTAAGAAGGTGATTTTTCAATCTCTATCCCGGACCTAAACTAAAAAAATGAATACCCTATCCCAGTACTGATGAGCGGTGCCCTGTTAGTAGTCGTCAAAAACGTCGCTCGTATTCTCGTTCCTAGAGCCCATGTTTCTGTGTCCATGGCTTACGGGTGCCACAAAAAAAACGTAACAAGTCGTCAGGGCAGTGCATGACTGGCTTGTCAGGGCCCTGTAGTACTAAAGCTACCTGGCGATCTAGCCGCTAACTTTGTCAGAGTACTACAATTGTTCTCATCTGCCGAACGCTTGCTTCACGGAGATCGTCAAAAAGTCGCCAAAATTCCTCTCGTCAAACTGACATCGCTTCCACTCTCAATGCGAGAATGTCAGAGCCCATAAAGTTTGTGTGGCTAAAATTCTAAAGCAGATTAACGAGCTAGCCGCTAGCACGTCAGGCGGTATCTACCTGCAGAATCCTCAGTGCTTTTCTTCACAAACATGTCGTCAAAAAACCACCAAAATCCTTGACGTCAAAACGTCGCTTATATTCTTGTTCACAGAGCGCCCATTTCTGTGTCCGAATGCCATAAATGAATATAGCCGTGACAGACAGGCAGCCAGTCATACAGGCAGCCCAGAGAAACGTCTTGAGTTTGCAAATTGCGTCAAGCGATAGCAAAACTCGCCCCATTCTTCGTTTTGCGCCGTAAATATATTGTGTGTGTTCTTTCTAATAAAAGACGATGGAGCTTGAACTTGGAAAAGAGTCCCAATCACAATATACTAGTCTTTTTACTACTCTATTTCTCCAAAGAATTTTGAAAGTTTCGTGAAATGCTCTTCAAAGTTCCAACTTCCAATGTGAACCAAACAACAATTCCAAGATTATCCCCCCTGTCGCTCATTATCCCTTTGTTACTTATTACCTAGCCTTAGTGTAGACCCTCAACAGAATGAATACTAATGAACATACAATTTTATATGCTGTTGGTGTTTTTAACATTACTTAATTAGTTACAGAAGTCAAGGTGATTATAAGTTGGTAAAGATTTGTTTTCTGTTTTGCTGCATTTGTTAGATTAGAGTCATCTTATACATAGTCCGACTTCGGTCACCAATCGCCAGTTGGGTAAACGTCTTTTATGGCATCTAAATGAGCCTTCCTAGCCTCGTTATCAAGCAAAGATTCTTTTGAATTGGAGATACGCAAACGAGGCCAGAACGTTTATTAGGATGCACGTAAAGAATACTTAAATTAGCCGCTATTATGAAAGTGGTCAATATAACTTCCTGAAATATAAAAAACTTCGCAAAATAGAAACCGATTGCGGGCTCAGAAGACCCTTAACTGCTGACCAGCTTGGACTAAACGGCGCTTTGTAAGAACGTCCTAAAATATTAAATATGAAAAGGTACATAAAATATATTTTCATATATTTAAAAATATGTGAATCTAAAACGGTAAATTAAAATGGTGTTACAAGTTGTAGGAAAAGGAAAACAAATCAAAATACCAAATGGGGCGGTGCTAACACTCAAGGTTGTGGGTGAAGGGAATAAAGCAGGCCTTATGTTTCCGTGGTTACGAGATCAACTAGAAGTCGGCGTAGTTCTAGTGACAGCCTGCCTGGCGCCAGCCAGCCAGCCAACCAACCAACCAACCTGCCTGCCTGCCTGCCAGCCTGCCTGCCAGCAAGCCAGCCAGCAAGCCAGTCGATTGGTCAGTCGGTCGGTCGGTCGGTCGGTCGGTTGGTCGGTCGGTCGGTCGGTCGGTCGGTCGGTCGGTCGGTCGGTCGGTCGGTCGGTCGGTCGGTCGGTCGGTCAGTCAGTCAGTCAGCCGGTCAGGCAATCAAACAATCAGCCTGCCACACCCTCACATTGATATAATGCAGGTCTTTTAATTTTCAAAACTGACAGTTGCCTGGCTAACAGCCTGCCCAAACGCTTGACTGCCCAACAGTAGCCTGCTTAGGTACTGCTCTGCCAGTCTTCCTCGTTTCCCAACTGCTTAACAGCCAACCCACCAGACCAACAAACTGCTCGGCTTCCCACCTGTTTTTCCAATTGCCTGCACCCCTTACCTGCCATGCTGGTGTGCTCGCGTTATCACTTGCCTGACCACCTGCAGACAGCTTGCTTGACGACCAGACAGCTTGGCTCCCAGACCAACTGACTCAAATAGTTATGTACAGACTGACTGCCTGAAAATCTATCTTGCATTCTTGCTATTTTGAAACAATGTACATGTCACCCGAAGTACACATTTAAATTTTAGAGTACTATTCCACACTTGGTATAACTACACTGAATGACCAGCTGGTTAACTACCATAGTACACTGTCTGACGGTCAGACTCTCCATTTGCCTGGCTACCCGCCCACGCGGTTGCCTGGTTGTCAGTCTACCCGGTTCCCGGTATTGCTCACTTGGCCAACGACACACTGGGGAGTGAGTCCTATTCCATCGGTTCAGCTTGCTTGCCTTCCCACCTGTAAGCAGCCTGCTATCGATATCCTATACGAACAATCTAGGCTGCACACGACCTGCTTCTCTGCCCGTCAGCTCGTTTGACGGATTGCCTGACCACAAACCTGCCCGCCTGTACACTTGCCCGCATCCCTCTGCTTGTTTGCCCAATACCTGCGTTGTGCATACCAGTGGGCACCTGATTGAAGGCGGCTTGCTACCCTAAACAAACAAATTTCTAGGCTGCACACCTGCGTGTCTGCCCACCTGCCCGCTTACCCAACTGCCTCACCTCCTGTCTGCCTACCTATCCGCCTGCCTGCACACCTGCCCAAGTGCCTGCATGCTCCTCTGCCTGACTGCCATCCTGAAGGTAGCTTGCGACCTTAAACAAACAAATTGATAGACTGCTTGTCTACCTGCCTGCTCGCTTGCCCTGCTGCCTGCCTACAATCCTGTATGTTTGCACACTTGCCCATTCCTGTGTGTCCGTCTGCCTGCCTGCCCACCAACATGCTTGCCTACTCGCCTGTCTGCCCACCCTCCCACGTACCCGTCTGCCTGCCTGCCTGCTCGCCCACCTAGAGATAGCTTGCTACCCTAAACAAACAAATTGGTAGGCTGTCTGCCTGCTTGCTTGCCTGGCTTCCTTCCTGCAAACCTTCCTGCCTATGCCTGCATGCCCGTCTGCCTGGCTGCCTGCCTGCCTGCCTGCCCACAAGGCCGCCCAACTGACTGACAGACTGAAAATCAACTTTGTATTTTGAAACAATTCACATGCCACAGAAAGCCACATTTAAAAATACATTATCAAATGGAGAACGTGGTATCCCAAAAATAATTAGATATTTGTTGTCTTGGTAGTAAGATATCTTTACATAATATTTTTACACAGCACATTATGGGGACCTGCACGGGTTATACACCCCACAACTACGATGTATGCGTTGTGTGTATGAAAAGTGTGGTAAATGTGACTTTCTCTGGTGGGGACCTGTATGCACTAACTAGACTTGTTTTCTATGCTTTCATGGCTGACAAGCTGACTACCAGTACGCATATTACATTGTCTGATTACAAGACTACTTGGTTGCCTGGTTATCCGACTGCCCTAATGGCCTGTCACACCCCCATGTTGCTACAATGCCAGTCTTTCGGTTTGCCAAACTGACAGTTGTCAGCTGCATGCCCGCCAGCCTTCCGAAATGTTGGCTGCCCAACGGCCAGCCTGCATAGCTACTGGTCTGCAAATCTGCCTCGTTGCCCAACTGCTTAACTGCCTGCCTGTGTACCAGCCTACTTACCCAAGTTCCCACATGCTGGTGTGCCCGCGTGCCAATGTGCCTGCCGGCGTGCCTGCCCACCTGCAAATAACTGGCTAATAAATTGCCAGGCAATGCCTCCTGTTCATCTGACCACGTGCTTGATTGCTCAGCTGTCTGCCTACAAACCTGCCCGTCTGTCCACGTGCCGGCATCACGCATGGCAGTGGCGCCTATCTGCTAGCAGCTTGCTACCCTAAACAAACAAATTGCTAGGCTGCCTGCCTGCTTTTCTGTACGCCTGATCGCTTCCCCTGTTGCCTGCCTACAAACCTGCCCGTCTTCACACTTGCCCTTTCCTGTGTACCCATCTGCTGGCCTGCCCACCTGCATGCCTGCCTACCTGCCAGCTTACCCATCTGCCTGCCCACCTGAAGGCAGCTTGCGATTCAAAAAAAATGTTAGGCCATGCCTGGCAGCTTGTCTGCCCATCTGCTTTCTTGCCCAGTTGTCTTCCTACACACCTGCCAGTCTGTTCATCTGCCTGCGTCACGCAAGCCTGCGGGCGCCGATTTGCAAGCACAATCATGGAAATTAATTCGTAGACTATCTAATAATTTCCCGAATGTTCCCCCCTCCCCCCTATGCAATGTTGATGTGTGCGTGAAATCACATCCAGAGGTTTATGTTATGATCAACATTGTGTTTGGGGGGAAGGGGGGACAATTTCAAGCTATTTTGGCAGTAAATATTTAAATCTTTAACAACTAAGCCTCCAACAATGCTAAAAGGACATGCTTTTCATAAGAAGTCTACGTATATTATTTCCATGATTGCAGCTCGCTACTCTTAACAAGCAAATTGCTAGACTGCCCGCCTGCTTGTCTGTCCGCCTGCTTGCCTGGCTTCCATCCTGCAAACCTGCTCGCTTGCACAGGCATGCCTGCGTTCCCCTCTGCGTGCCTGCCCGCAAGGCCGTCCAACTGACTGACGGACTGAAAATCAACTTTGTATTGAGAAACAATTCACATGCCACACACAGAAAGGGCACATTTAGAATACATCCTCAAATAGAGAAGGTGGTATCCCCAAAAATAAGTAGTTAATTGTTGTCTTAACTTTGTAGTAAGATATCTTTACACAATATTTTTACACAGCACATTATGGGGACCTGCACGGGCTACACATTGACATTATGAGGACTTCTAAGTCCCCACAACTACGATGTATGCGTTTTGTGTATGAAGTGTGGTAAATGTGACTTTCTCTGGTGGGGACATGTATGCGCTAACTACACTTGTTTTCTATACTTTCATGACAGACAAGCTGACTACCAATACGTATATTACACTGTCTGATTACAAGACTACTTGGTTGCCTGGTTACCCGACTGCACTATTGGCTTGTCACAAGCCCCAGGTTGCTACAATGCCAGTATTTTGGTTTGCCAAACTGACAGTTGTCAGCTGCATGCACGCCAGCCTTCCGAAATGTTGTCTGCGCAAAGGCCAGCCTGCATAGCTACTGGTCTGCAAATCTGCCTCGTTGCCCAACTGCTTAACTGCCTGCCTGTGTACCAGCCTACTTACCCAAATTCCCACATGCTGGTTTGCCCGCGTGCCAATGTGCCTGCGGGCGTGCCTGCCCACCTGCAAATAGCTGGCTAATAAATTTCTAGGGAATGCCTCCTGCTCATCTGACCACGTGCTTGCTTGCTCAGCTGCCTGCCTACAAACCTACGCGTCTGTCCACATGGCGGCATCACGCATGGCAGTGGCGCCTATCTGCTAGCAGCTTGCTACCAAAAACAAAAAAATTGCTAGGTTGTCCACCTGTCCGCTTGCCCTGCTGCCTGCCTACAAACCTGCCCGTTTCCACACTTGCCCATCTGCACACTTGACCATCTCAGCGTGCCCGTCTTTCTGCATGCCTGCCCACTTATGATCTTGCCTGCATGCCCGTTGGCCTGCCTGACCACCTGCGGGCATAGGCAGCCATCTTGTCTGCCTACCTGCTTGCTGGCCCATGTGCCGTTTGCCCGCATTGCGAGTGCCTGCGGGCGCCCGTCTCCAGGCAACATGCCACTGTAAACAAACAAAGTACTAGGCTGCCTGCCTACTTGGCTACCTGCCTGCTCGATTGCCGTGCTGCCTGCTCACAAACCTGCCCATCTGCACTTGCCTGTCCCCGCGCGCCCATCTGCCTGCCTGCATGCCTGCTCAACTGCTTGCGAGCACCTGTCTCCAGGCAGCTTCCCACCCTAAACAAACAAATTCCTAGCTAGGCTGTCCGATAGGTTCTCTGTCCGCTTTCTTGCCTGGCTTCCTTCCTGCAAACCAGCTCACCTGCACTCGCATGCCTGGATGCCCGCCTACCTGCCTGCCTGCCTGCCTGCCTGCCTGCCTGCTTGGAAGAAGGCCGGCCATCTGTCTGACAAACTAAAAATCAACTTTGTATTTTGAAACAATTTACATGTCACAGAAAGGTCACATTTAAAAATACATTCTCATATAGAGAAGGTGGTATCCCAAAAATAATTAGATATTTGTTGTCTTGGTAATAAGATATTTTACACAATACTCTTAGAGAGGACATTATGGGGGACTGGCACGGGTTACACACCGACATTGCGAGAACTTGAAAATCCCCACAACTATACGATGTATGCGTTTTGTGTATGAAAAGTGTGGTAAATGTGACTTTCTCTGGTGGGGAAATGTATGCGATAACTACACTTGTTTTCGATGTTTGCATGACTGACGGCCATGACCAACTGACTGACAAGCTGACTATCGGTACGTACACGCCAGGTTACCTGACTGCCCTGTAGCAGGCTGTGAGACTGCCAGTCAAACCACTGGCCTGCCACACCCCCAGGTTGCTTTAATACTAGTCTTTTGGTTTGCAAACCTGACAGTCGTCATCTGTATGGTCCCAGCGTTCCGAAATGTTTGGCTGTCCAACGGCCAGTCTTCATAGCTACTGGTCTGCAAATCTGCCTCATTGCCCAAGTGCTTAACTGACTGCATGGCTACCTGTCTACTTACCGAAATTCCCGCGCGCTGGTGCGCCTGCGTGCCCACCTGCAAATAGCCGGCTAACAAATTGCTAGGCTATGCCCATCTGCTTGCTTACTCAGCTGCCTGCCTACAAACCTGCCCGTCCGCCCACATCTTCCGCTTGCGAATCTAACCAGACAAATTGCTAGGTTGCCTACGTGTCCGCTTGTCCTGTTGCCTGCCTACAAACCTGCCCATTAGCACACTTGGCCATCCCTGCGTGCCCATCAGCCTGCATGCCTACCCAATTATGCAGTTGCCTGCATGCCCTTTGGCCTGATTGACGTGACCACCTGCAGTCCATGGCATGGCCAGGAAGCCTGTGGGCAGACAAGATGGAATCTGCCGTTTTGCCGCATTGCAATTGCCTGCGGGAGCCCGTCTCTAGTCAGCTTGCTACTGTAAACAAACAAATTGCTAGGCTGCCTGCCTGCTTGTGTACACGCCTGCTCGATTACCATGCTGCCTGCTCACAAACCTGCCCATCGACACTTGCCTGTCACTGCACACCCAACTACCTGCCTGCACGCCAGCTCAGCTGCTTGCGGCCACCTACCAGGCAGTTTCCTACCCTAAACAAACAAATTCCTAGGCTGTCCACCTGCTTCTCTGTCCACTTGCTTGCCTGGCTTCCTTCCTGCAAACCTTCTCACCTGCACTCGCATGCCTACGTGCCCGTCTGCATGCTTGCCTGCCCAGAAAGCTGCCCAACTGACTGACAGACTAAAAATCAACTTTGTATTTTGAAACAATTTACATGCCACAGAAAGGTCGCTTTTTAAAAATACATTCTCAAATAGAGAAGGTGGTAACCCAAAAATAATTAGATATTTGTTGTCTTGGTAGTAAGATTTCTTTACACAATATTTTTACACAGCACATTATGGGGACCTGCACGGGTTACACACCGACATTGTGAGGACTTCTAAGTCCCCACAACTACGATGTATGCGTTTTGTGTATGAAAAGTGTGATAAATGTGACTTTCTCTGGTGGAGACATGTATGCGATAACTAGACTTGTTTTCCGTGCTTTCATGACTGACGGCTGACCAACTGACTGAGAAGCTGACTACCAGTACGTACACTACACTGTCTGACCACCAGACTACTTGGTTGCCTGGTTACCTAACTACCCTGTGGGAGGATGCGGGACTGCCAGTCAAGCCACTGGCCTGCCACACCACCAGGTTGCTTTAATACTAGTCTTTTGGTTTGCAAAACTGACAGTCGTCCATCTGCATGCCCCCAGTGTTCCGAAATGTTTGGCTTCCCAACGGCCAGCCTGCAGAGCTACTGGTCTGCAAATCTGCCTCGTTGCTCAAGTGCTTAACTGGCTGCCTGGCTGCCTCTGCCAACTTACCGAAATTCCCGCATACTGGTGCGCCTGCGTGCCAACCTGCTTGTTCACCTGCAAATAGTTGGCTAACAAATAGGTAGGCTATGCCAATCTGCTTGCTTAATCAGCTGCCTGCCTACAAACCTGCCCGTCTGGCCACATGTTCCCTTTGCCATTCTAAACAGACAAATTGCTAGGTTGCCTACCTGTCCGCTTGCCCTGTTGCCTGCCTACAAACCTACCCGTTTGCACACTTGCCCATCTGCACACTTGCCCATCCCTGCATGCCCGTCTGCCTGCATGCCTGCCCAATTATCCAGTTGCCTGCATGCCGGTTGTCCTGACTGACCACCTGCAGCGTATGGCAGGGCAGCAAGCCTGTGGGCCGACAAGATGGCATCAGCCGTTTGCCCACATTGCAAGTGCCTGCGGGCGCCCATCTGCAGGCAGCTTGCTATTGTAAACAAACAAATTGCTAGGCTGCTTGCCTGCTTGTCTACACGCCTGCTCGATTGCCGTGCTGCCTGCTCACAAACCTGCCCATCGGCACTTGCCTATCCCTGCGCGCCCATCTACCTGCCTGCACGCCAGCTCAGCTGCTTGCTGGCACCTGTCTCCAGGCAGCTTCTTACCCTAAACAAACAAATTCCTAGGCTGTCCGCCTGCTTCTCTGTCCGCTTGCTTGCTTGCCTGGCTTCCTTCCTGCAAACCTTCTCACCTGCACTCGCATGCCTGTGTGCCCGTGTGCCTGCCTGCCATCCTGCCCAGAAAGCTGCGCAACTGTCAGATAGACTAAAAATCAACTTTGTATTTTCAAACAATTTACATGCCACAGAAAGATCGCTTTTAAAAATACATTCTCAAATAGAGAAGGTGGTATCCCAAAAATAATTAGATATTTGTTGTCGTGGTAGTAAGATATCTTTACACAATATTTTTACACAGTACATTATGGGGACCTGCACGGGTTACACACCGACATTGTGAGGACTTCTAAGTCCCCACAACTACGATGTATGCGTTTTGTGTATGAAAAGTGTGATAAATGAGACTTTCTCTGGTGGAGACATGTATGCGATAACTACACTTGTTTTCCGTGCTTTCATGACTGACAGCTGGCCAACTGACTGACAAGCTGACTACCAATACGTACACTACACTGTCTGATCACTAGACTACTTGGTTGCCTGGTTACCCGACTACCCTGTGGCAGGCTGCGAGACTGCCAGTCAAGCCACTGGCCTGCCACACCCCCAGGTTGCTTTAATACTAGTCTTTTAGTTTGCAAACCTGACAGTCGTCATCTGCATGCCCCCAGTGTTCCGAAATGTTTGGCTGTCCAACGGCCAGTCTTCATAGCTACTGGTCTGCAAATCTGCCTCCTTGCCCAAGTGCTTAACTGACTGCATGGCTACCTGTCTACTTACCGAAATTCCCGCGCGCTGGTGCGCCTGCGTGCCCACCTGCAAATAGCCGGCTAACAAATTGCTAGGCTATGCCCATCTGCTTGCTTACTCAGCTGCCTGCCTACAAACCTGCCCGTCTGCCCACATGTTCCGCTTGCGAATCTAACCAGACAAATTGCTAGGTTGCCTACGTGTCCGCTTGTCCTGTTGCCTGCCTACAAACCTGCCCATTAGCACACTTGGCCATCTGCACACTTGCCCATCCCTGCATGCCCGTCTGCCTGCATGCCTGCCCAATTATCCAGTTGCCTGCATGCCGGTTGTCCTGACTGACCACCTGCAGCGTATGGCAGGGCAGCAAGCCTGTGGGCCGACAAGATGGCATCAGCCGTTTGCCCACATTGCAAGTGCCTGCGGGCGCCCATCTGCAGGCAGCTTGCTATTGTAAACAAACAAATTGCTAGGCTGCTTGCCTGCTTGTGTACACGCCTGCTCGATTGCCATGCTGCCTGCTCACAAACCTGCCCATCGGCACTTGCCTGTCACTGCGCACCCATCTACCTGCCTGCACGCCAGCTCAGCTGCTTGCTGGCACCTGTCTCCAGGCAGCTTCCTACCCTAAACAAACAAATTCCTAGGCTGTCCACCTGCTTCTCTGTCCGCTTGCTTGCTTGCCTGGCTTCCTTCCTGCAAACCTTCTCACCTGCACTCGCATGCCTGTGTGCCCGTGTGCCTGCCTGCCATCCTGCCCAGAAAGCTGCGCAACTGTCAGATAGACTAAAAATCAACTTTGTATTTTGAAACAATTTACATGCCACAGAAAGATCGCTTTTTAAAAATACATTCTCAAATAGAGAAGGTGGTAATCCCAAAAATAATTAGATATTTGTTGTCGTGGTAGTAAGATATCTTTACACAATATTTTTACACAGTACATTATGGGGACCTGCACGGGTTACACACCGACATTGTGAGGACTTCTAAGTCCCCACAACTACGATGTATGCGTTTTGTGTATGAAAAGTGTGATAAATGAGACTTTCTCTGGTGGAGACATGTATGCGATAACTACACTTGTTTTCCGTGCTTTCATGACTGACAGCTGGCCAACTGACTGACAAGCTGACTACCAATACGTACACTACACTGTCTGATCACTAGACTACTTGGTTGCCTGGTTACCTAACTACCCTGTGGCAGGCTGCGAGACTGCCAGTCAAGCCACTGGCCTGCCACACCCCCAGGTTGCTTTAATACTAGTCTTTTAGTTTGCAAACCTGACAGTCGTCATCTGCATGCCCCCAGTGTTCCGAAATGTTTGGCTGTCCAACGGCCAGTCTTCATAGCTACTGGTCTGCAAATCTGCCTCCTTGCCCAAGTGCTTAACTGACTGCATGGCTACCTGTCTACTTACCGAAATTCCCCGCGCTGGTGCGCCTGCGTGCCCACCTGCAAATAGCCGGCTAACAAATTGCTAGGCTATGCCCATCTGCTTGCTTACTCAGCTGCCTGCCTACAAACCTGCCCGTCTGCCCACATGTTCCGCTTGCGAATCTAACCAGACAAATTGCTAGGTTGCCTACGTGTCCGCTTGTCCTGTTGCCTGCCTACAAACCTGCCCATTAGCACACTTGGCCATCTGCACACTTGGCCATCCCTGCGTGCCCATCAGCCTGCATGCCTACCCAATTATGCAGTTGCCTGCATGCCCTTTGGCCTGATTGACGTGACCACCTGCAGTCCATGGCATGGCCAGGAAGCCTGTGGGCAGACAAGATGGAATCTGCCTTTTGCCGCATTGCAATTGCCTGCGGGAGCCCGTCCCTAGTCAGCTTGCTACTGTAAACAAACAAATTGCTAGGCTGCCTGCCTGCTTGTGTACACGCCTGCTCGATTACCATGCTGCCTGCTCACAAACCTGCCCATCGACACTTGCCTGTCACTGCACACCCAACTACCTGCCTGCACGCCAGCTCAGCTGCTTGCGGCCACCTGTCACCAGGCAGTTTCCTACCCTAAACAAACAAATTCCTAGGCTGTCCACCTGCTTCTCTGTCCACTTGCTTGCCTGGCTTCCTTCCTGCAAACCTTCTCACATGCACTCGCATGCCTACGTGGCCGTCTGCGTGCTTGCCTGCCCAGAAAGCTGCCCAACTGACTGACAGACTAAAAATCAACTTTGTACTTTGAAACAATTTACATGCCACAGAAAGGTCGCTTTTTAAAAATACATTCTCAAATAGAGAAGGTGGTAACCCAAAAATAATTAGATATTTGTTGTCTTAGTAGTAAGATTTCTTTGCACAATATTTTTACACAGCACATTATGGGGACCTGCACGGGTTACACACCGACATTGTGAGGACTTCTAAGTCCCCACAACTACGATGTATACGTTTTGTGTATGAAAAGTGTGATAAATGAGACTTTCTCTGGTGGAGACATGTATGTGATAACTAGACTTGTTTTCCGTGCTTTCATGACTGACGGCTGACCAACTGACTGAGAAGCTGACTACCAGTACGTACACTACACTGTCTGACCACCAGACTACTTGGTTGCCTGGTTACCTAACTACCCTGTGGGAGGCTGCGGGACTGCCAGTCAAGCCACTGGCCTGCCACACCCCCAGGTTGCTTTAATACTAGTCTTTTGGTTTGCAAACCTGACAGTCGCCATCTGCATGCCCCCAGTGTTCCGAAATGTTTGGCTTCCCAACGGCCAGCCTGCAGAGCTAGTGGTCTGCAAATCTGCCTCGTTGCTCAAGTGCTTAACTGGCTGCCTGGCTGCCTCTGCCTACTTACCGAAATTCCCGCATACTGGTGCGCCTGCATGCCAACCTGCTTGTTCACCTGCAAATAGCTGGCTAACAAATTGGTAGGCTATGCCAATCTGCTTGCTTAATCAGCTGCCTGGCTACAAACCTGCCCGTCTGGCCACATGTTCCCCTTGCCATTCTAAACAGACAAATTGCTAGGTTGCCTACCTGTCCGCTTGCCCTGTTGCCTGCCTACAAACCTACCCGTTTGCACACTTGCCCATCTGCACACTTGCCCATCCCTGCATGCCCGTCTGCCTGCATGCCTGCCCAATTATCCAGTTGCCTGCATGCCGGTTGTCCTGACTGACCACCTGCAGCGTATGGCAGGGCAGCAAGCCTGTGGGCCGACAAGATGGCATCAGCCGTTTGCCCACATTGCAAGTGCCTGCGGGCGCCCATCTGCAGGCAGCTTGCTATTGTAAACAAACAAATTGCTAGGCTGCTTGCCTGCTTGTCTACACGCCTGCTCGATTGCCGTGCTGCCTGCTCACAAACCTGCCCATCGGCACTTGCCTATCCCTGCGCGCCCATCTACCTGCCTGCACGCCAGCTCAGCTGCTTGCTGGCACCTGTCTCCAGGCAGCTTCTTACCCTAAACAAACAAATTCCTAGGCTGTCCGCCTGCTTCTCTGTCCGCTTGCTTGCTTGCCTGGCTTCCTTCCTGCAAACCTTCTCACCTGCACTCGCATGCCTGTGTGCCCGTGTGCCTGCCTGCCATCCTGCCCAGAAAGCTGCGCAACTGTCAGATAGACTAAAAATCAACTTTGTATTTTCAAACAATTTACATGCCACAGAAAGATCGCTTTTAAAAATACATTCTCAAATAGAGAAGGTGGTATCCCAAAAATAATTAGATATTTGTTGTCGTGGTAGTAAGATATCTTTACACAATATTTTTACACAGTACATTATGGGGACCTGCACGGGTTACACACCGACATTGTGAGGACTTCTAAGTCCCCACAACTACGATGTATGCGTTTTGTGTATGAAAAGTGTGATAAATGAGACTTTCTCTGGTGGAGACATGTATGCGATAACTACACTTGTTTTCCGTGCTTTCATGACTGACAGCTGACCAACCGACTGACAAGCTGACTACCAATACGTACACTACACTGTCTGATCACTAGACTACTTGGTTGCCTGGTTACATAACTACCCTGTGGCAGGCTGCGAGACTGCCAGTCAAACCACTGGCCTGCCACACCCCCAGGTTGCTTTAATACTAGTCTTTTAGTTTGCAAACCTGACAGTCGTCATCTGCATGCCCCCAGTGTTCCGAAATGTTTGGCTGTCCAACGGCCAGTCTTCATAGCTACTGGTCTGCAAATCTGCCTCCTTGCCCAAGTGCTTAACTGACTGCATGGCTACCTGTCTACTTACCGAAATTCCCGCGCGCTGGTGCGCCTGCGTGCCCACCTGCAAATAGCCGGCTAACAAATTGCTAGGCTATGCCCATCTGCTTGCTTACTCAGCTGCCTGCCTACAAACCTGCCCGTCTGCCCACATGTTCCGCTTGCGAATCTAACCAGACAAATTGCTAGGTTGCCTACGTGTCCGCTTGCCCTGTTGCCTGCCCACAAACTTGCCCGTTTGCACACTTGACCATCTGCACACTTGCCCATCCCTGCATGCCCATCAGCCTGCATGCCTACCCAATTATGCAGTTGCCTGCATGCCCTTTGGCCTGATTGACGTGACCACCTGCAGTCCATGGCATGGCCAGGAAGCCTGTGGGCAGACAAGATGGAATCTGCCTTTTTGCCGCATTGCAATTGCCTGCGGGAGCCCGTCCCTAGTCAGCTTGCTACTGTAAACAAACAAATTGCTAGGCTGCCTGCCTGCTTGTGTACACGCCTGCTCGATTACCATGCTGCCTGCTCACAAACCTGCCCATCGACACTTGCCTGTCACTGCACACCCAACTACCTGCCTGCACGCCAGCTCAGCTGCTTGCGGCCACCTGTCACCAGGCAGTTTCCTACCCTAAACAAACAAATTCCTAGGCTGTCCACCTGCTTCTCTGTCCACTTGCTTGCCTGGCTTCCTTCCTGCAAACCTTCTCACATGCACTCGCATGCCTACGTGGCCGTCTGCGTGCTTGCCTGCCCAGAAAGCTGCCCAACTGACTGACTGACTAAAAATCAACTTTGTACTTTGAAACAATTTACATGCCACAGAAAGGTCGCTTTTTAAAAATACATTCTCAAATAGAGAAGGTGGTAACCCAAAAATAATTAAATATTTGTTGTCTTAGTAGTAAGATTTCTTTGCACAATATTTTTACACAGCACATTATGGGGACCTGCACGGGTTACACACCGACATTGTGAGGACTTCTAAGTCCCCACAACTACGATGTATACGTTTTGTGTATGAAAAGTGTGATAAATGAGACTTTCTCTGGTGGAGACATGTATGTGATAACTAGACTTGTTTTCCGTGCTTTCATGACTGACGGCTGACCAACTGACTGAGAAGCTGACTACCAGTACGTACACTACACTGTCTGACCACCAGACTACTTGGTTGCCTGGTTACCTAACTACCCTGTGGGAGGCTGCGGGACTGCCAGTCAAACCACTGACCTGCCACACCCCCAGGTTGCTTTAATACTAGTCTTTTGGTTTGCAAAACTGACAGTCGCCATCTGCATGCCCCCAGTGTTCCGAAATGTTTGGCTTCCCAACGGCCAGCCTGCAGAGCTAGTGGTCTGCAAATCTGCCTCGTTGCCCAAGTGCTTAACTGGCTGCCTGGCTGCCTCTGCCTACTTACCGAAATTCCCGCATGCTGGTGCGCCTGCATGCCAACCATGCTTGTTCACCTCCAAATAGCTGGCTAACAAATTGGTAGGCTATGCCAATCTGCTTGCTTAATCAGCTGCCTGGCTACAAACCTGCCCGTCTGGCCACATGTTCCCCTTGCCATTCTAAACAGACAAATTGCTAGGTTGCCTACCTGTCCGCTTGCCCTGTTGTCTGCCTACAAACCTACCCGTTTGCACACTTGCCCATCTGCACACTTGCCCATCCCTGCATGCCCGTCTGCCTGCATGCCTGCCCAATTATCCAGTTGCCTGCATGCCCATCTGCCTGCATGCCTGCCAAATTATGCAGTTGCCGGTTGGCCTGACTGACCACCTGCAGCGTATGGCAGGGCAGCAAGCCTGTGGGCCGACAAGATGGCATCAGCCGTTTGCCCACATTGCAAGTGCCTGCGGGCGCCCGTCTGCAGGCAGCTTGCTATTGTAAACAAACAAATTGCTAGGCTGCTTGCCTGCTTGTCTACACGCCTGCTCGATTGCCGTGCTGCCTGCTCACAAACCTGCCCATCGGCACTTGCCTGTCCCTGCGCGCCCATCTACCTGCCTGCACGCCAGCTCAGCTGCTTGCTGGCACCTGTCTCCAGGAAGCTTCTTACCCTAAACAAACAAATTCCTAGGCTGTCCGCCTGTTTCTCTGTCCGCTTGCTTGCCTGGCTTCCTTCCTGCAAACCTTCTCACCTGCACTTGCATGCCTGTGTGCCCGTGTGCCTGCCTGCCAGCCTGCCCAGAAAGCTGCGCAACTGTCAGATAGACTAAAAATCAAATTTGTATTTTCAAACAATTTACATGCCACAGAAAGATCGCTTTTAAAAATACATTCTCAAATAGAGAAGGTGGTATCCCAAAAATAATTAGATATTTGTTGTCTTGGTAGTAAGATTTCTTTACACAATATTTTTACACAGTACATTATGGGGACCTGCACGGGTTACACACCGACATTGTGAGGACTTCTAAGTCCCCACAACTACGATGTATGCGTTTTGTGTATGAAAAGTGTGATAAATGAGACTTTCTCTGGTGGAGACATGTATGCGATAACTACACTTGTTTTCCGTGCTTTCATCACTGACAGCTGACCAACTGACTGACAAGCTGACTACCAATACGTACACTACAGTGTCTGACTACCAGACTACTTGGAAGCCTAGTTACTCAACTGCCCTGTGGCAGAGCCAGTCAATCCACTGTCCTGCCACACCCCCAGGTTGTTTAATACTAGTCTTTTGGTTTGTCAAACTGACAGTCGTCAGCTGCATGCCCGCCAGCGTTCCGAAATGTTTGGCTGCGCAACGGCCAGCCTGCAGAGCTACTGGTCTCTAAATCTGCCTTGTTGTCCAAGTGCTTAACTGCCTGCCTGTCTACCTGCCTACTTACCGAAATTTCCACATGGTCGTGCACTCGCGTGCCCAACTGCCTGTTCACCTGCAAATAGCAGGCTAATATATTGCCAGGCTATGTCCATCTGCTTGCTTGCTTGCTCAGCTGCCTGCCTACAAACCTGCCCATCTGCCCATATGTGCGCTTGCGACACTAAACAGACAAATTGCTAGGTTACCCACCTGTCCACTTGCCCTGCGGCCTGCCTACAAACCTGCCCGTTTGCACACATGCCCATCTGCACACTTGCCCATCCCAGCGTGCCCTTATGCCCTTATGCCTGCCCGTTTGACCACCTGCAGGCAGCTTGTGTCCTAAACAAACAAACTGTTATGGAATGTCAGCCATCTTGTCTGTCCACCTGCTTGCTCGCCCATCATCCCATTTGCCTGCATCGCGAGTGCCTGTGGGCACCTGTCTAAGCAAACAAATTGCTAGGCTGCCTGCCTGTACACCTGATCGCTTCCCCTGTTGCCTGCCTACAAACCTGCCCGTCTGCACACTTGCTCTTTCCTGTGTGCCCTTCTGCCTGCCTGCGCACCTGCTCTCCTGCTTGCAGACACCTGTCTCCAGGCAGCGTGCTACCTTAAACAAACACGTTGCTAGGCTGCCTGTCTGCTTTTCTGTACGCCTGATCGCTTCCCCTGTTGCCTGCCTACAAACCTGCCCATCTGCACACTTGACCTTTCCTGCGTACCCATCTGCAGACCTACCCACCTGCATGCCTGCCTGCCTACCTGCCAGCTTACCATCTGCCTGCCCACCTCAAGGCAGCTTGCCATTCCAAACAAAATAATTGCTAGGCCATGCCCGCCAGCTTGTCTGCCCATCTGCTTTCTTGCCCGGTTGTCTTCCTACACACCTGCCAGTCAGCTCACCTGCCCGCGTCACGCAAGCCTGCAGGCGCCCATCTGCAAGCAACTTGGTACCCTTAACAAACAAATTGCTAGACTGCCCACCTGCTTGTCTGTCCGCCTGCTTGTCTGGCTTCCTTCCTGTAAACCAGCTTGCACAGGAATGCCTACGTGCCTCATCAAACAAAAGGACTTCATTTTAAGATGTTGGCGGGAGCAGTGAGCATTGAACATACTTGCGGTGTTTATTCATACAATTCATAATGTGGCCCTATGGTCGAATTCAGCCGTATATGAAACGTACCCTTGCACAGCTATTTTGCGCGCCTCTTCATGCGCATATAATTTTTAGAATTTTACTTTGTCAAAGATCGTTCATGTCAAGAGAAAGAACTCGGAGACCGGTACTTGATTAGCTGTGGTCCATCCAATCTCGACTTTTACACCTGTGAATGCACAGATGATCCATGTTCGACTACTGATAATTAACTTTAGTCACTTTCTTGTATTTTGTTGGTTAATTAATTCTGTTTGTGGAGGTGGAGTCTGTATATATCTTCGCTCGAATATAAATTATAGACTCAGAGCTGATTTAAATATCGAGCCTTTTGAAATACTTAGTATCGATATCTTTAAACCAAATAGTGTACCCTTTAATATCACAGCTCTCTATAGGCCTCCCTCTTGCAATGTCGGGTTTTTCTCCAGTTTAGAGAAAATAGTTCAAACTCTAGACGTGGAATCTAAAGAGTTTATTCTTCTTGGTGATCTTAATTGCAATTATATTACTGAAAATTATGATAACCAATTGATCCATCTAAAACAGATCAGTGAAACTTTTCAACTAACCCAAATGATTAAAGAACCAACTAGGATAACACCTTCGTCAAAAACACTGATTGATGTGATTTTTTCAAATGATCCTTCACGAATCATACTCACAGGAGTTGCTCACATTGGAATAAGTGACCACAGTTTGGTATATGCGGTTCGAAAAATTGCAATTCCAACAAAAAATACACATAAGTATGTAACAACAAGATCATTCAAAAATTTTAATGCCGAATCTTTCATTTCTGATCTTAAAGAAGTACCTTGGAATAACTTAAGCCATTGTAATACTTCGGATGAAATGCTAGAGACCTGGCAGGAATTGTTTACATCTATTGCTGACGTGCATGCCCCAACAAGAAGCAGGAGATTTAGAAATAAACAATCACCTTGGATTACATCACAAATAAGAAAAATGATTATTGATCGTGATAAATTGAAAAAGCGGGCAATCATAACGAACGATACTAATCTATGGGCTAGTTTTAAGAAAATGAGAAATTTAGTTACAAATAAAATTAAGGAGGCCAAATCAAGATTCTATCACTCACAAATTGAGAAAAATGTGGGTGACTCCAGAGCAATATGGAAAACCGTCAATCAGTTGTCACATCGTAAACACACTAGTAATAGTAGTATTAACGAGTTGGCTGTCAATGAAGTATCTTACACTGAACCTTCCGCTCTCTGTGAGATCTTCAATGACCATTTTAGTAATATTGGACCTAAATTGGCAGCGTCTATGACGGATAGTGAGAAAAGTTTTGATTCCTATATTAAGCCTACCAAGTATTCCTTTAATTTACAGCCAATTACACCTGAGTTTGTTTTAAGCATTCTCCTTAAGATGCCAGTTCATAAATCTACAGGTCTAGACAACATATCCTGTAGGCTTCTTAAGGCAGCTGCTCCAGTTATTTGCTTTTCACTGTCAACTATTATTAACAAATCTATAGAGAGTGGTATTTTTCCTTCGGGTTGGAAGAACGCGAAAGTCTTCCCTCTCTTTAAGGCTAATGATCGGACGGACCCAAATAATTATAGACCAATTTCGGTATTGCCGGTAATGTCTAAGATCTGTGAAAAAGCTGTATATGGCCAACTTTATGGTTATTTAACTGAACATAAATTATTGGCAAAATATCAGTCAGGTTTTCGTTCATTACACTCTACGGTTACAGCTCTGTTGGATGCTACCAATGAGTGGTATTTAAATATGGATGAAGGCCTGATGAATCTTGTCGTATTTCTCGATTTGGCAAAGGCATTCGATACTGTTTCTCATAATATCTTATTACAAAAACTAAAATACTATGGTGTCGATGGCCTTACTCTCAATTGGTTTGAGTCATATTTAACAAATAGGCAGCAGCAATGTGTTGTGGGGAACTGCACGTCAAAACCTAGAAAATTGACCTGTGGTGTACCACAAGGATCTATATTAGGACCACTACTATTTTTGATATATATCAATGATCTCCCTGCGTGTCTTCAGTGTACAACATCGCGCATGTATGCTGACGATACCACTTTGAGCGCTGCTTCAAAATCAACAATTGACCTTCAACAAAAAGTTAATTGTGACCTAAATAATGTCAAAACATGGTTGCTATCTAATAAACTTAGTTTAAATGTATTGAAAACAGAATACATGTTCATTGGTTCAGAATTTAGATTGTCTAATTTAGGTCGTGTTTCATCTCTAATATTTGACAATCAACCAATAAAGAGAGTAACGACTGCCAAGCACTTGGGGGTAGTTTTAGATGATAATTTAGCCTGGCATGAACAAGTTTATCATATCTGTAAAAGAGTAGGTCGCTCGATAAACTGCCTCAAGCAAGCACGAAAATTTGTTCCGAAGAACATATTGTTGGTCATCTACAGCTCACTTATCCTGCCATTATTTGATTATTGTGATGCCGTATGGGCAAATTTGACTAAGGGCCTTTCTAGCAAATTACAAAAACTGCAAAATCGTGCGGCTCGCATCATTACTTTTCAAGGATATGATATCAGGTCAAGCGATATTTTAAATCAATTAAACTGGAATCAGCTGTCTGTTAGAAGAAGTAAACGGATATGTGTTATAATGAATAATATCATTAGTGGCACTGTACCGGACTATCTTAGCCAAATGTTTATGAAAAGTGATGAAATCAACTCATACAGGCAAAGGTTAAGAGAAAGTGAAAATAATTTAATTATTACTCGTATCCCAAAAACAGAATATTGTAAGTTTTTCCTATAGAGGTGCAAAACTCTGGAATTCACTGCCAAATGAGCTTAAGGTCTTGCGGAATAAATATCAGTTCAAAAATAAACTATCTGCATACACGGAAATAGCCAACTAAATCAATTCTTTATTTTTAAATTTTTTTATTTTTTTCTTTTTCTCAAGAAATTCAAAATTGTAAAAATATTTATTATGTTGTATTTAGTTAGGTTAAATAATTACTGTTAGATAGTAATTTTTATATTTTTAATAATACGGCTTTCATGGAAAGAAGTTTAATATGTAACTTATCGAAATTACCGTATTCAAATAAAGGTGAATCTAATCTAATCTAATCTAATCTAATCTAATCTAATCTAATCTAATCTAATCTAATCTAATCTAATCTAATCTAATCTAATCTAATCTAATCTAATCTAATCTAATCTAATCTAATCTAATCTAATCTAATCTAATCTAATCTAATCTAATCTAATCTAATCTAATCTAATCTAATCTAATCTAATCTAATCTAATCTAATCTAATCTAATCTAATCTAATCTAATCTAATCTAATCTGTCTGTCTGTCTGTCTGTCTGTCTGTCTGTCTGTCTGTCTGTCTGTCTGTCTGTCTGTCAGCCAGCCAGTCATGTCTGTGTTGGTCGTTGGACGGTTGGTTGGACGGACAGTCAGTCAGTCTGTTAGTCAGATGGACCACGACAAGTGTAGTGCCACAAGATAAAGTTTCACCTCATACGGGTATATACCAATTATTTGATAACTTACAAGTTATTCATTGCATTGATATGTTACTGGAAGAATTATCCAGTCAAATTAAACCCTGATTACTGACATAATATTTATATAGAAATTTCAAGCAACAGTTGCTCATAATAAAGACATAAATACTTTGGTAATTAACATATTAATATATATTGTTTAGCGTTCCCGCCACTGAACAAAAGTCACCAGAGTTAGAGCTCGATGTCAATGAATGCGAACATAAGTTACGGCCAGTTACCGGAGTTCACTTCCAAAAAAAAGGCTCGAGGAATATAGCTAATCTGTTTCGAACAAGTTAGAGTCGGTTTCAGTTGCGGAATTAAGCAGTTTAATATATCACAAGTATAAGGTGTTGGCGTGTCGTTAAGTAAAGTATTATAGATATGTTATATACACGAGATCAGCCACTATATATGTGCATGTATCGTATGTATATATCATGTATGAACTATATACGATTCAGTCGTGGTGAACTGATTGACCAGAATGACCAGTTGAGTATCGTGCTTGTTGGCTATTGCAGTTTACGAAACTAAAAAGAGTACAAATATATCAGTATACATTTCAGTCAATCAAACACGCGGCCAGGTCAATATCGGTTGTCCTTTGCATGGAGTCAACCTTGTTTAGTCCATGTATTATGTATGCATCTACACATCGCTCTAGCAACTTTGAAAGCTTTAAAATAATAAGGTTGTCAACGTTAAAATGCCTGTGATCATCTCAGGACATAACGAAGCTGTTTTGGCCATGTTTTCCGCGGCACTGTATTCGCGCAGTTGATATCAAGAATCGTAACAGTGAACTATATACTAAATATCGGTGCTTTACTGCTTTAGAAAATACAAACTGACAATGAACAGCAATTTCACGATTTTTGTTCCCGAAACTAGGAAAAGCTGATTCTGGCTTTACTTGCTTGACTGGCGACAGATTATTTATTTTGGCGCAAACTCAATGCCTTGTCTTGTCTCTACCTCGCGCGCTTTGCAAACTTTAAACGTTCCTCTGAGGCTTAGTCAATGCAAAGACTACCGTTTTCTTATCAGTATTCCACTCGTAAACAACCATCTCTCGAATTAAAAAGCCTTATGCAACTGTCTTCTTGGACAACAAACGTGTTTGCTTATTTCATTTGACGAAAAGCAACACAGAGTAACTCGCACTTGAAACTGAGCAGTTGAGGGCTTTCCTAATTTTGTTTTTTCTTTAAATATCTTTTAGTCGACAGCATTGACATTAGTTCGTGGTTAACCTACTACGGACTGTCAATGTACGAACGACAGTTCAGAGAAAAAAACATCAAATCAGTCGGTACACTGAAGAAAGTTCAAATCACCGACGATGTCCTCGATGAACTCGAGGTGATGGTACCTGGGCACAGGCAAAGACTGAGTATTGCAGGTAGGTTCAATGACTATATATTTTCTAGCCGTTTCTACAGTAATATCAAACTATATTATTCGTTGCATAAATTTAAAGACTTGGATATACATATGACACAAGGCATAAGAATAGAAGACAATAGACTATGCAATTAATATACAGTATATATATACAGTATATATATATATACAGAGGTTTGACCGCAATATAAGGAGCTGCAACTTGTACATCAGTGCACAGCTTTCAATTTTAGCTATTTTTAAAGGAGCACAGTATTCAATCTTTATAGCATATACGTACATAGATTCACTAAGATCTTATTTCTGTAAACTTCAGTTAAATTTCAGTATTATATTTATAATGATTCAGAGTAAGAAATGATTTTCAGGCCACCCATCTGTAAACCACTTCCATGCATAGCTATATCTTGATTCGTGCAAAGCGAGATTATTTATCAAACTGACAAAAGGAGACAGTTAAAAAATCAGAAGAGTATCAAGAAATAGCAATAGTTTCTTGCTGTGGAAGTAATATATTGAAGAAATAACATTGAATGCTTTACAAATTTCTATATTGAGAACGCGATTTGAACATTGCGCCCTTATTTAGGTCAGATGGAAACTGATCATTTATAAATCAGAAAGCCTCATTCCTTTCATTTTCTATTCGACCTGTCGTTAATAAAAATACCTGTATAATGAGTGCATTTATACTGAAGTAGATGGTTTTGCCGTGGTAGAACTCCTTCATTCCTTACCATGCATTTCAAAAATTTTGGCAGCTTTCTTCGATTCGCAGTACGTCTTTCTAAAAGCTTTCTAAGATTGACACTCATTTGTAGTTATTTTAATGTCTCTCTGTATCTACTGTCGGTTTGGGCATGGTTTGTGTATTCACATGCATAATGACCGAGCCGTTTCTTATTTAAATTTTACAGCTAACCAATTCAGCTTCAAACAAGTCGGCGCTCCATCACCGTCAAGCGAACCCCAAGCCATGGGAGATGCCCTGGCGTTTGGGTACTGGGCAAAGAGCGATTTGATTCCGACAATTGAAAACGATCTTTTGTGGGTAAACTGTGCAATGAAATCAAATAAGCCAGGACACGATTCGGTCAATTTAGAGTGCATGGTGGACACTGGGAGTGAGGTCGTCACTTGCAAGGAAGACCTCATAGAACAGTTGAATTTAGAATTCTTGAAAACGATTGGCAGCAAAGGCATTCATGCCATGGTAGACAAACCTTTATATCGTGGGGTTTTAATCTTGGGGGGAAAGGAAGTTGAAGCACTTGCTCTGCTGCTCTACTGCAACTCCTTGAACTCCAACTCTAACTTTTCATTGTAACTTATACTTAACTTTAATTATAATTATTTCTATATTTTAATTAATTATATATAGTCTAAACATTTATAGCCCTGACTCTTCTTCAAACTTCACATTGCAAGCAATGCATGCAATGCAAGGCAAGGCAAGGCAAGGCAATGCAACTCTCGAGTCCCCACAGTGTTGGTGGGTAACTCGTCGAGGTCCCCACAATGCGCTATGTACTGATATATTATGTAAAGTTATCTTTCTTTGTAAATATTTTTGCGACACCAGTCCCACTGTTTTAGAACATGTGCTTTAAAGTCAGCTTTATTTAGCATGTTCATAGTTTCAAAATAACAAGATGGTCAGTCAGTCTATTGCTTTGTTGGTCAGTTGGTTGATCCATTGCTCGATTGGCTGGTCATCAATCAACCATTTGTTGGTGGGTTGCGCGTCAGTCAATTGGTCAGTCAGTCAATCTGATGAAAATTATTTTTTATATATAACTAAACATTTCGAACACAACATTTCTATAAATAACCTGTGAAGTCCTTTACAAAACCTATTTCGCAATTATTTTTAAGACTAATGTTGTTGCGTTTTCTTTTGTTTTGCTTTAATAAACTCTGTACAAGAATAGAAAACCCGAGTTAGAAGAAGAGGATAAGTGAAGTCCCCACAATGCAAAAGTTCTTGTACAGGTCCCCACAAAGCGTGCTACATTTTTTACACAATTTACACACGCAACTCATAAACCGTAATTGTGGGGACTTCAAACTAAAGGATATTTTAGCTAAGTAGCTTTAGTTTTTTAACAATCGATGAAATGAAACGTTGTGGTAATGTTATTTCGATGAAATAAAGTTCATTTGAGCCTAGAAACTGTATTTGTTAACCGAAAATAGATGAAAACATTGTGGGGACTTGACTCAGGTCCCCACAATGTTACGAGTCCCCACAGTGTAGGTATGTAACTCGCCGAGGTCCCCACAATGTGCGGCTCGTGAATACACATACACATACACATACTTACATACATACATACATATACTGTATACAGTATATACATAATTATACATATTATATATATTAATCAATATTATTCTACAATGTCTAGTTCCTCATGTTCACAATCAAAGTCATGATAATCACTCATACTGATGAGATCATCTAACCCAGTCACTTCATATACAGTGTTTTCTAGACCACCAACTGCTTCATTTGTTAGTGACAGTTCATCAATGTCATCAAAAATTTCACTCAGAATGCCAAGGATCTTGATGGCATTACTTTTGGAAAAAGTAGGGATGAGATTAAAAATGTCATCTTGTGTGAAAATGTTGTGACAATTTGTTACAACATCAGATATGAGCTCCTTCGAGAAGCCGTGGATGGAAGCAGCCCCAAATGGTCATAATGTAGAAGCAGAAAACATACCTTTCATCAACTCCTGTAAAGACTCTGATAACAATTTTTTATCTTCATCAGAAACAAACCTGGATCGATTCTGTACTTGGATGTGCTCTTCGGCAACCTTGTTTTCAAAAGGCTTGGTTGGTTGGTTGCATCCACCGGAGGCACAATCACAAGTTGCAGCACAATAATTACAGCACTGGTGCGCAGGCAATAAAGCAGTGATGTTTTCATCAAAACTGGAATAAGATGCTATCCGGTAACAACCAGTTGTGTTGACAAATTCTCTCACATCATCCTCACAGTGAGAAACTTGTTGACCATAGAAAACAATCTGAACATCAGTTGGTAACCCATCTCTCCCACCTCGCCCTGCTTCCTGATGTAAATCTAAGAGACTTTGTGGTAGGCCAAACATGATTACATAGCGAATATTTGGAAAATTGTCCCTTCACCTTTGAGAGATGTCAAGAGCCTGTCTTTATACTTCTTCTGTATGGCAGAATGCATTATTCCAAGTAGACAGTGCTCCCTGTTCTTGGATGATCTTGGGTGGAATGCATTACAATCAAGTTTCATCATGAGATAATTTGCAACACTGGCAATAGTGTACATAGTATCGCAAAAAATTATAGCTTTAGGCATGTTAATGCCATGTTCTTCAACCATGCTGACAAGCCAGTCCAACTGTGAAAGCATGCTTTTCTTTTCAACTTTAAGTACTGAAAATCTAAGATTAGGTCGATTTGGACTGACAAACAATTTGGTTGGTTTCTTTAGCAGAAGTTCTGTGCAAATGGTTTCTTGTGTGTGTGTGTGTGTGTGTGTGTGTGTGTGTGTGTGTGTGTGTGTGTGTGTGTGTGTCTATCAGCTGTCCCTGTCAAGGCCAATACTGGACAATCTAGAATACAAAATGAACTTATAATTCAAAGCACTAATTACACCTCGCAAGTTAGATCTACTAGTATAACTTATTCAATGGTTCGACCATATATGAGCACAAATATAAGGCAAAATATTTAAGCAGAGAAGTCAACATCGGGTGATAGCAAAGGTCAAGCCTTAATATTGCAAATATAGACTTAAATATTTTGCAATATTGGGGGTGATGGTGATTCTAATCCAATACTTTGTTTATTATATATATCAAATAAAAACCTCTCAATACAAATATGTTATTGCACACAAACAGCTTGTGTAATTATTTAGCTGTCCTACTGTACATTTTAAAATATTGAACTGCTACTTGTCTTGAGGTTAATACAGTTTATATAGATCGAGAGAGTTGATTGGTAGATTATATATGCGAGTGTATAATAAATGTGTTGTTAAACATGTCAAACAAGTGAAAAATATATATAATATGATAAAATAAATAGGAAACATGTTTTCACAATCGGACTAGATAACAGAACAACTTGACTGGTATATTTAATACTAAGCAAAGAAAAAATACCAAAGCAATACCAATATTCCAATAAGCTTTACATAATTAAGCTATTAAGTCGTGTTTACCTTTGTTGCACATTGAACGGAGAAGTGAAAGTTTCCCAAAAGCGCTTCTAAATGCCTCATTATTCTTTCCTTTTTTTTCTTTCTTCTTCCTGAAATTGAAAAACAACCTGAGTACTTTTTATACTGTGGCTCTGGTAGCGGATACATGTCGACATCTTCGCTTACGAACTAGCATAATACTGTCAGTGGCTGCTGTGATTTATCAAACAACACGCAACTCCAGCTCTCATTCGACTGCCAAGCTCGTCAACTTTGAAGTTTGAACCAGTTCAAATTTCGATGGGAGTCAATATCGTGTAGACTCTCATCTTTTTTCGAGAGAAATGAAAGTCTATTACAATAAGAATTAACTCTCTAACCTCAAAATACATGTAAATTAGACCTCAATATGGACCCTCGCCCACGTTTGATGAAGCAATAAGCAACATTTAAGCTTACCTTTTTCCGGTCCACGTTTCTACTGTATGCGATTCATCGACGCCGATGGCAGCCATGCGTTGATGTAGTGGACTACGGTCGTTCTTTAAGGCTTCGAGAAATGCTTTGTCTGTGGCTCGTTCTGCACTGCAGTAAACAAATTGTGGGGGAGATTGTATAACCTCCGACAAAGTTTGCTCAGAAAGTTCCACGGCATTGAATCCCAATGACATCATCTCTGCTATTTGGTCAGAAATTATGCTGGTGAGAGGAGAGATAACCAGAATAGATGTAGCGGCGTCCTTCTGCAATAGTTTCAACATCTCTTGCCTTGCGAGGACGAATATTGTGAATATCATGCTCTTTCCAAAACCGGTTGGTAAGACTGCGAGAACATCTTTTCTCAAAAGAAGTTCCTCGACGGAAACTTCTTGTTGTTCTTTCAAAATAATTTCTCGCTGAGTATTTCTCAAAATATTCAAACTTTCCAACGCTTTAACCACACATTCCTTCGCGGAGGTCATGTTGACAATCAAGTGAATCAACTATCATACTGGACTGTCAACACTCGAAGACGGCTATGACAACTCTTAAAATACTAACCAATCAGTATTTCCCGTTCACCAGTGGACGGGTAATTCAAACACCCTTAGTTTTGCGGCAGGCGGTTTTTCCGCTAACCCACCCCTTCTCTTCGCCCACCCTGCTCGCCCGCCCCTTCTCTTCACCCACCCCCCTCGCCCACCCCTTCTCTTTGCCCACCCACCTCGCCCACCCCTTCTCTTCACCTGCCCACCTCGCCCGCCCCTTCTCTTCACCCGCCCATCCCTTCCCCCCGCTTTTCCACCCTCGCCCGTTTCTTCACCCTTGCCCTCACCCATTCTGACCCCAAACCAACCAACCAACCCCCCCCCCCCCCCCACACCCCCCACTCCCTTAAAACCGCAGGCTACGCAGGCTACCCAAGTAATGCTTGGTCCAATAGTTTTTCAGAAATAGACGGATAGAAATCGACAATGTCAAACGAAATAAAACTATGTCTGTCCTTATCTTTTATATTGCCAAACCACTCAATTACTTGTTTTGTATTTCTCCATTGATTTAAATTCAGGTTTTGTCTCAAATTAGAATTAATTTTGTCCAAAATCACCTTACTTAGTTTTCCGGATTCGCTTTTAGCGGGGTTAATTAATCGGCATTTTGGATTGTTTTCGAAATTTTCTTTGTGGTCTTTTAAAGATATAAATGCTTCACGTTTTTTCATTTTTTCAATTTTGTCGCCGATTCCTAAACTGTTCGAAATTTCTTTTAGTTCCGAACCAATTTCATCTATGGTGTCCTCGGATCCATGCTTATATGTTTTTGTGATGTTGTCATGTAGGAGCTTGTTGTATGTGTCGAGCGGGGTTTCATAAATGTTCCTAGTTTTGTCTGCAAAAATGAAAATGTTGGGAGATGAATTAATTTTCTTTAAATCGGTAGCCAAACATTTCTGAAACTGGTTCGTATATGGCCGAAATTGTATATTTTCGATGAGTTTTATAAGGTCGTCTTCGAAAGATTTTATTTCCGGAATAGAAGGAGGTGTTTTGTTGGACGCAAGGCTGAAAGGGTTGTTTTGATTTTCTCTCTGTTTGTTTTTAAGAAAGAAATTGGCTTTCCATCTCATACGCTTTATTCCACTTTCCACTTTTTCAATCAAATTCTTCAAATAAGCGTCCTGCGATGGTATTGGGATATTCTTTAGTGAATAGTCAGATCGAAATTGCCGCATTTTGAAGTTAAATAGAAATGAATAACGTAAACAAGAGTGCACAACCGATATACGAGGTGTAGAGGTGTAGAGGTGTAGAGGTGTAGAGGCGTAGAGGCGTAGAGGCGTAGAGGCGCAGAGGTGTAGAGGTGTAGAGGTGTAGAGGTGTAGAGGTGTAGAGGTCTATAGGTCTATAGATGTTGATGTAGATGTAGATGTAGACGTAGACGTAGACGTAGACGTAGACGTAGACGTAGACGTAGACGTAGACGTAGACGTAGACGTAGACGTAGACGTAGACGTAGACGTAGACGTAGACGTAGACGTAGACGCAGACGCAGACGCAGACGCAGACGCAGACGCAGACGCAGACGCAGACGCAGACGCAGACGCAGACGCAGACGCAGACGCAGACGCAGACGCAGACGCAGACGCAGACGCAGACGCAGACGCAGACGCAGACGCACACGAGACGCAGACGCAGACGCAGACGCAGACGCAGACGTGTAGATATAGATATAGATATAGATATAGATATAGATATGGATATGGATATGGATATGGATATGGATATGGATATGGATATGGATATGGATATGGATATGGATATGGATATGGATATGGATATGGATATGGATATGGATATGGATATGGATATGGATATGGATATGGATATGGATATGGATATGGATATGGATATCGATATAGATATAGATATATATATATATATATATATATATATATAAAATAAAAGTTAAAATAAGTTCGTTACTACTCCAAGTTTTACGCCTATAGCGATCTGACTTATGAAATCTAAGTCAGAACTCTCACAGTTACCTGAAGGTCGCTATAGCCATGAAACTCGAAGTAGTAACGAACTTATTTTAACCTTTATTTACATACGCTCTACCACTGGTGGTATTGAGCACTCTTGGATCCATTGCAAGCATCTAACTTGTTTATAGTGTTAATCTGTTTACATTATATATATATATATATATATATATATAGTTCAATCTACAGACACGTGTTTCGCTGTACTACAGCTCATCAGTGTAGCTTGGAACAATCTGAATGAATTTCATCAATTATTTATACACATGCGATCGTCGGTGACAACCGCATGTGGGACAGCATCGGTGAAGTACATTCAGATAGCGTGTATATATATATATATATATATATATATATATATATATATATATATATATATATTTATATATACATATATATATATATATATATATATATATGTATATGCATAAATATATATATATGCATAAATATATCTTTATGCCTTACCTCCTACAGAAATCCGTGTCAACGAGTGATGCACGCATTGCCTGAGCTCGTTTACCGGGCGCGGCGATAAGTAAAGTGTGAATACAACAAACGACAACAATTTTGTTGTTTGGTATAAAATTTGGCTATGGGTAGCTAACCACATACCCAATAGCCGTTTTATTAAATTGGTACATAATAGATAAAAATAACTTTTAAAATAAATTGTCAAATTTGAAGTTCCAACTTGTGCCCGGCAAAGGTGAGGGCCTAAACATGCCTAACTTGCATATCAAATATCCACCATTCACATGTACATGCCAAAGCTAGGGTGGCAACGCACGGGGAGGAGGAGGGCAAGTGAGCAAGAGGAGAGCGTGTTAGTTCTTTCACCGCCAAAACTGGAAATGCCTTATGGAAGCCTGTGCTCATTTTTATATGCTCATTCCCGAAAGGTGTTCTGGGAACTCTCGCCCTATTCCACCTCGCGCATGACCGCGTTTTATTTTACATGGTTCAACTTTATTGTACAGTATATAATAGTTTTTGTTCGAGGTAAAACATAAAAATTCTATTGGTTCCCAAATATTCCCTTTATGCCTTACCTCTTACAGAAATCCGTGTCGACGAGTGATGCACGCATTGCCTGAGCTCGTTTACCGGGCGCGGCGACAAGTAAAGTGTGAATACAACAAACGACAACAATTTTGTTGTTTGGTATAAAATTTGGCTATGGGTAGCTAACCACATACCTAATAGCCGTTTTATTAAATTGGTACATAATAGATAAAAATAACTTTTAAAATAAATTGTCAAATTTGAAGTTCCAACTTGTTCCCGGTAAAGGTGAGGGCCTAAACATGCCACAGCATCGTAAACAAGGTGACGATGCCGCCCCACCCAAGGCAACTGCGCGAAATCACTCGAGGCAAACAATATAATATTTATAACCTCTGATCTGCCTGTCCTCTGTCCCAAAGATAACCGTCCTTGCAAGTCATCAGAAGGAAAAAGTTACCGCAAATCATGTCACCTCGACAAAGATTGCTACAAAGACCTGAGTAAATGTGTACAAAATTGGCGCAACTGCCCTTGCAAGTTGTGCTGAACTGATGTACACATTTAGACGCAAATATCTCCCCGGCAGATATGTAGGTACCTAAAACAATTCACGTACTGAAATTTGGTATTCGAATATATTTATGGAATGCGTTCGAGCGCCATCGAGCTAGGGTACGAATCTGAGTGTCAGACAAGCCTCGTTCCGCGGCATGAGAGGCCGCTCCTATTCTAAAGCTATGGCCCTTATACCTTGCCGGGTCAAGCCCGCACTGCTTAATGCAGGAAGCCAGCTGATTTGCAAAAGTTGCGCGAGCCACTGGTTCGTTGTTTTTTCGTAAGAAAAGGAGCACCAGAGGTACGACCACGCAATTGGAGGTAATCGTTGAGGAACTGCACTGGGCAAACTTTAGACTCTCTTGTTTGTGGAATGTCAATGGAAAAAGGTCTTTGGTTGTAACAATGTTTGTAGTTACGGAAAGTAACAGTTGCTTTGATAGGTATAATCGCCAGCTGATTAAATTGCAGAGGTGGACATCCATCCGACTTGCCAGACAATGTCATTTCGCCAATGCGCAAATAAGCTGCGAAAGCTAGGGAACACATGGCACGAAACAGTCGTATCTCGTAGTTGGAACCCAGGATAACGGCCGCATCGAGAAGACGGTGCAGAATAGGTAGGGTAATGGGTAGTCGAGTATCGAGACGATGGCCTACTTTACTGTACCCTTTAAGTATTTGGTGGATGTAGAAAACTTTAGTAGGATCCGGCAGACCTAACAACCTGTGGGAGTATCCAATGGCCGAGATATACGTGTTAACCGTGGAAGGCGCATAATTTTGATTGTACATGTAAGCTATGAAAATAGCAAGGGTGGTTGGTACTATCGGTTAAGCAAAGTTAGCAGTATGAAACACAGAGAGATGAAATAAATGAAAAAGTTTCCATGCTCGCTGATAAGTCGGCCTCGAAGACGGTTGTAGGCTAGACGTCATTAACTTGGTTACGATATCTGCCAGTTGCGTGGTAACAGGTGAGATGGAATGTCCGTCGGTTCCGGATCCATGTGCTTTGGTGCCAAGTGCTTGAAAGTTCCGACCTGCAAGCGAGATAGTGAATCGGCCAAGGTATTCTTGACACCGGGAATATGCTTCGCTCTAAATCTGATATTCTTGTTTAAGCAAATAAGAACTAATTTCCGAACAAAAAACATTAGGGGCTTGTCCCGGCAAGATTGCTTGTTAATTGTATAAACCAGAGCCTCGTTGTCAGTAAAGAAAAGGATAGACTGGTTTCGCATATAATCACCCCATAGATAGAGGCTCAAGACGATAGGATAGAATTCAAGTACCGCTATATTGGTATGTAACCATTCTTTCGGCCATTTCCCATAACACCAGTAAGAACCAAATACAGCCCCGTAACCCAGACTGCCTGCTGCATCTGTGTGCAAGTTTAAGGTTTTTGATGTTTGCCACCGTTCATCTAAGAAAAAATTCCGCCCATTAAATGCAGACAAAAAAGATAACCACACATTCAGGTCAGCTTTTACTTCCTTTGTTAATCGTATAAAATGGCGCTGAGAACGTACGCCGGCAGTAAGATCGATCAACCTGCGAAGAAAGGCACGGCCTGGTACCACCACTGAACACGCAAAATTTAGGAGCCCACAAAGTGATTGGATTTCGGTCAATGTGACCCTCTTCCGAGTTAAAAAAGAGGTTATGGCATCAATGCATTTTGCTAGTTTTTCCTGTGGTAGGCGAGCCTCCATCGCTATAGTATTGAGTTCAATACCGGCGAACGACAAGGTCGTAGCGGGCCCAAAGGTTTTATCTGGTGCCATGGGAATGCCTAAATAGTCGCATAAAGAGAGAAACATGTCCAGTTGTCGCTGACACATGAAACGACTCTGAGCGACGAGGAGAAAATCGTCAAGTAAATGAATAATATAGTCGAACAGTAATTTGTGTTTTGCAATCCATTCAATTGCTGTGCTAAACGCCTCGAAGGTCTTGCATGAACTAGCACAACCCATAGGCATACACTGATCAAAATAATATAGTTCCCGCCATTTCATACCCAGTAACGAATAGTCCTGCGGTTGAATAGGAATCAAACGAAATGCGTTACGAATATCGGTTTTTGCCAAATAACAGCCTCGACCTGCCGCCTTTATACAACATATAGCATCAACAATAGATGCATACTGGACAGTGGTGTTGTCTGCGGCTATACCGTCGTTAACCGAAGTTCCCTTTGGAAACGATAAATGATGTATCAAGCGAAACTCCCCTGGTACCTTCTTTGGAACAACCCCAAGAGGAGACACTCGAAACTGAGGAAATGGCGGGTGATTAAAAGGTCCGGCTATCCGATTAACCGCTAATTCTTTAATTATCTTCATGTCAACAACCTCGGGGTGTTGGATTGCAGAACACAAATTACTTGCTTCGAAAGATTGGGGATGACCGTCGAAATGCAACGGAAAACCATTGGTGAAACCGGAAAGAAGAAAATTAACATGTTTAATATTATACCCTTGGAGGAAATGACAAAGTCGATCAACTTTTATTGGCGTTGGAATCGCTGACTTTGGGGTTGTTTGCATTTCTAAACGTTGTGTTTTGGGGACGAAAATTACATTGAACGGCCTTGTGGCGTCCATTACGTTTAAAGCAGCTGTGGTTGTGGGAACACCCGGCACAATTCCCCCCTTTATGAAATTGAAAACAGTACCCACGAGGGACAGAAATGGACGGTTTATGACGATTGTGCGACGGATTAGCTGGCACAGTTTTTTGGTGAGGTATATATTGAGACCGTAACCAGAGCTCACCATGAATTTCCCCCCAAGGCAGGCTTGCCTTATGACTTTGTTTCAAAAAACGAAAATTCTCGTCATAAAAACGCCAGTTATGCCCTCGCGCTGCCAAGTCCTGGACAAGCTCGCCATACTTCATGAGGGCTGGGGCCTCAGATGGAAATTTACTCGTATAAATACCCACGAAAATATGGAAAGCGTGAAGCCACGACTCGAACGTGTTAATCGATTTAGTTTTTGTTGCCGGTTCAAGACATAACGACGGTGCATCACCAACCGAATTATTAACGCTAATTCTAAATTTATTTTCCATATGCGGATCGGTCATAAGCGACCCGAAATCAATAAACTCTTGATTCCAAATTTTGAGACGCGTTTTGTCTGAAACTCTGGCATCAATAGGTAGATTCAATGACGAAAACAACCGAGATGGAAGGGGCTGGGACGCACTGGGTAGCTGCTCACCTGTAATGGCAGAATGGGCAGTCGCCATAGAATGCTGCACCAGCGAAGAAACCGCCGAGAATGGAGGAAAGTCTGCTGTAGCAGAGGATTCCAACTGCGATGGCAACGTTGTAAGTGGAGGTACCATAGGACTCTGTGGCACTGCCAGCGGCAAATTGGTCTGTATGAGCGAAGTGACATTTTTGGTTACTTCTTCAGTGACCTTCGAGATAATCTGAGCCATGACGCTGTCATTGACCAAAGGCAAAGGCTGCTCGTGGACATTCTGAACCGAGGACCCCGTATCAGGTGTAGACACTGCAACAGTGGCAGGCAAGACCGACGCAGTGGATCGTACGCGTCTACGTTGTCGAGGTGGCTCCGAAACGCTAGGTGTCGATGATGACCGTTTTGTTCGGGTAGATCGGCGTGGAGGCATTCTGGAAAAGGTACAAAAGAGCAAACCGGTGCCTACTATATAGACACGTTAAGTTAGATTAGTATTATAACATTGCTTCCCATAAGCAATCAACAACAAGCAATTACTGAAAGAGCGCCGCCGAATAAACCAATAGTAATGCCTCCGAAAGAGACTAAAAATTTCGCCTCCGAAGAGACTAACCCTTTCGCCTCCGAAGAGACTAACAATTTCGCCTCCGAAGAGACTAACGATTTCGCCTCCGAAGAGACTAACAATTTCGCCTCCGAAGAGACTAACAATTTCGCCTCCGAAGAGACTAACGATTTCGCCTCCGAAGAGACTAACAATTTCGCCTCCGAAGAGACTAACAATTTCGCCTCCGAAGAGACTAACAATTTCGCCTGCGAAGAGACTAACGATTTCGCCTCCGAAGGGACTAAAAATATCGCCTCCGAAGAGACTAACAATGTCGCCTCTGAAGAGACTAACAACTTCGCCTCCGAAGAGACTAACAATTTCGCCTCCGAAGAGACTAACAAATGGTGGCATGGCAGACATATAGTCGCCGCAGTAGCCAGAACGAGTTCCTATTTATCATAGTATTAACCCATACGAAGGCAAAGATGATCGTATGTAAAGCGGATAGTCAAATTTTTACGCGCGAAAATTAGAGGATTTGGCGCGCGAATGAAAGGTAAATTCCTGAGGGTATTCATATGTTTCAGATTAAATCCTTCTAATAAGGAGAATTCCGGCTATGCACAAACAAAACACATTTGAAGGTTAATTTTAGGATAATGACAGTTTTGTCCTCGTTATTAAACATTCATTAGATCCGGTTGGTTTTTTGTTTGTTCTTTGATTAAAAAACATCTGCAACGCATGCAAAATAGCGCCTCTATAACTACGGCACAAAACATATTGCCCGTCAGAGTTAACATGAACCCCATCTGGCAAATAAAGCTCATCGGATGGCTCAGTGAAACCGCGATGAGACCAACAAAAAACATTGGAAAATGGTTCCAAGGCAATCTTGACGTTGGCATTAAGAATTTTGGCTGAACGGTTCAACTTACTAAAGTCAACGTGAGTTAAAGAACCGGTGCGCGGTATTACATGACATATACCGACCACGTGTACAAATTGGCGGGAAACAAGAAATGAAACAAAATCGACAATTTCCTGAGCAACAACCTCAGGACTAGTATGAGAAAGATCATTGGTACCAATTTCAAACAACACTATTTGCGGCAGAAAACGCTCCAAAACATGAAGATTGTATTCCCGCAATTTGGGAACAGTGCGACCTCCTATTCCGAAAAGGTGGACTACCGCACTACCGTTAAGATTAAAATCTTGCCGCGCACGAGAATCAAAAACTAACGAAAGATCCCTCCTAAGCCTTTTAATAAAGGAATGACCCCAAACTAGAACTGTGGGTGTAGCCGAAGACATTCTGGCAAAGAACTTGAAGGTTATAGCAATTGCGCGGGATCAATTTCAATAATGGTAACCAACGATAACCAACGATAACGTTGTATAAATGTATCAATATAATATAGTAAATTAAAAATAGAATATTGTAACAAGTAAAGATCAGTACCTGAAAAAAATTGTTCAAGTGAGCAAGAGAAGAGCATGTTAGTTCTTTCACCGCCAAAACTGGAAAGGCCTTATGAAAGCCTGTGCTCATTTTTATATGCTCATTCCCGAAAGGTGTTCTGGGAACTCTCGCCCTATTCCACCTCGCGCATGACCGCGTTTTATTTTACATGATTCAACTTTATTGTACAGTATATAATAGTTTTTGTTCGAGGTAAAACATAAAAATTCTATTGGTGCCCAAATATTCCCTTTATGTGGTATATGCTAAAACAATCATTCACATAAATATCTCAGTGAATGGTGTGAATAATTGTCAAACATGATTGATATAAATATATATTTAAACGTATATACCATTATTTTTTCTGCTCCATTTTTAAGGTTTAGATGCCTAATTAAGATGTTAAGTTTAAAGAACGTAGATTTTCATGTTCATTGACGATCTCGCGGAAGACCTCGCGTGCGTGTAAAATTGCACTCACGAATTATCTTTAATAAATTTAAGTGACCTACTATAAACTGCCAGTAAAGTTGATAACGTGAATGAGGACATCATTAATTAGTTTTAAGGAGATTTAAGTCTATGCAGAAATGCTAATTAAATCTAATTGTTAACTTTAATGAAAATTTAGGTTAACTTAGAGGAATTAAATGCTCACTTTCGTTCTGTTTAACCTTTAATAAAACTTTACCGCAAATTTTAAAGCCCCTGAAGTATTCTGAACATTAAATGTTAGGTAAATATGACTTAAAACGATATTTAAGGCTTAACAGATTTAAGGTAACCTTAAACGCACAATAAAGTTTAAGCTTTAACTTTAACTACTGTCTTCTTTACAGCCCCAGCCCCTTTTATAGCCTCAGCCACGCTGCACAGTTTTAAAAACAAAAAATAATACCTATTGCGGCATTTGACCTCTCTGTTTCATTTTGGCCGCTATCTCCTCTTTAACTTTAACTTTAACTTTAATTAATAAAAATCGACTAGCAGTGATATAACAAATACCACTGAATTACTCGAGTTTTTACAAGCTTATTCATGCTAAAAAGTTAAGATTGTTCTAGATATAAGGTAATTAGAGTTCTATAATCCTAAAAGTTATTAATAGAAGCGTTAATAAAACAATTTTTAAAACGGTTCGTTTTGCTAAAAGGGATAGAAAAAGGACTATTGGATCTGAGGTTATAAGGATTAAGGTTCTTGGGCGGTAATAAAGAATGAAGCTTGTGAGTAGGATCAGATACAATGTTTTTAAACAGTTTCTCGCACAGAATTCGACGGCGTTCTCTGAGCGTGGTTAATCCAGCGGTGATCATGGCTTGCGAATAGGATAGGAATGGGTGGATAATACGAAGAGCTCGACGTTGTAACCGTTCTAGATCGTCGCTTAAGTATTCCGGTAGAGCATAATGGTACACCTGACAAGCGTATTCGATCACAGAACGAATGCAGGTAGTGTAAAATAAGCACAGTTGTTTTTCCGGTACACCAGCCCGCTTCAGTTGGACAAGAAAGAATAGTCTCTTTGATGATTTAGACAAAACAGAATCGACATGGGCATTCCATTTGAGGTCGTTGCTGACCACAAGACCTAGAATTTTGACAGTTTTAACGACTTCGAGATCTTTGTTATCAACTTTGATTGGATTGAAGGAGCGGGGCTGTTTGGAAAATTCAATGCGCAGTTCCTTAGATTTGGTTGGGTGTAATTCAAAACGGTTGTGATCAGACCATGACTGCATTTGGTCAACAACAGGTTGGATGAGGCTCGGTAATGATTTGGATACGACTTCCGAAAAGGAGGTATCGTCGATAAATTTCCATAAGTTGAAAGATGGATGGGCTTTTAGGTCATTGATCATCAGAAGAAATAACCAAGGGCCTAATTTACTGCCTTGGGGTACTCCTGCTGGAACGTGACGCCACTGGGAAAATAAGCTGTCGGTAATTTTGATCCTTTGTTGTCTGTTAGTTAGAAAGGTTCAGCATTACTGGAACCAACACCAGGTCCAGCATCTGTCAGTTTCAGATTGTCAGGATGGTGTGGGGGGAAATGTGTTCCAAGGCCTTTTCAGATGAGGTTAGGCTCGATTTTGTGCTAACCCACAGCAAGTCTGCTCTGCCTTCGCTGTTAAAAATTTACAATCTGTAATTGATACATTTTATAATAAATTAAATCCAATATTTAGAAGTTATAATTTCACTTTATAAACAAGTTGAAACCATGAAAACTCTCCTGAACTCCCTTCAAACAATCTAACAATTCGTTCCCAAGTGGAACATCATGCCCATTTTCAATTTGATGTTTGTCTTCATTCCATCTTGCAACTGCTTTCTCCAGTGATGCCTTTTACTTCATATTCCCTAAACTCCTTCTTTGGATCATTCTTGAGAGCCATCACATCTTCATACACTGTTGTATCTACAAAAAACAATATATTAAATAATTGTCAATTGAAAATAATTATTCTTTCTTTGAAACAGCATTTAATACTACAACACTATGTATCCGTACACTTTTTTGTGAAGCTAGAAAGAAAATCCCAAAACATTTAAATAAAAAAACAGTCAATACCGCTGGCTGTGTATAGCTGCATGTACTGTTGAAACACAAATCAAGATTTAGCAAAGTTGGTGTACTGCTGAGACTGGAATATACAGTAGCTGTCTAACATTTTAAGCAAAGGCCACCCCCTTGCTATATTCCATGTTTTATAAGCAGCACAGTGGAACCTTGCTATATTTTGAAAAAATTAAACATATTTTTAAAATGTACATGTCTAATTTTATACAGTAGATAAATTAATCATGTACCGTAAGTAATACATCTAAAGTAAACAACTGCATCATATGCATGAGCACAAAATGTCCGCAGCTGTGCACTGTATGTTGGGCACTTTCAGGAGAACTTTCAAATAGTTGAGGTAGTTGCCACCTTAATAATAATGCAAAGCGACAAACAGCCACCATTCACTCTGTGGTGAACAAATTAGCTATAAATATGTACATGTATAAACTAAAAAGGTTGAAATGGTATCTATCAAAATATACAATCATCTGTCATGCGAATACATCATATATTTTCTAAATAGTGTAATAAAAGTAGCGTGCTGCGTAGGTAGTGTAGAAACAACAATCGAAATATAGTAAGCTTAGATATACTGCCGAAACAGAGAACGCAGGAGTCTAACGTTTCGAGCGAAGGCCCTTCGTCAGAGCGAAACGTAAAGAGTGTAAACAAACAATGAGCTTATATACGAAAGGTAATCACGTGACCAAAAATAAGCCAATCAGATAAAAATGACAATAACAAATTGAGGAGGAAGAGGAGGAGGAGGAGAAAGAGGAGGAGGAGGAGAAAGAGGAGGAGGAGGAGGAGAAAGAGGAGGAGGAGGAGGAGAAAGAGGAGGAGAAAGAGGAGGAGGAGCAGCAGGAGCAGCAGGAGGAGGAGAAAGAGGAGGAGGCGGAGGAGAAAGAGGAAGAGGAGAAGGAGGGGAAAGAGGAGGAGGAGGAGGAGAAAGAGGAGGAGGAGGAGGAGGGGGGAAAGAGGAGGAGAAGAAAGAGGAGGAGGAGAAGGAGAAAGATAAATAAATAAGAAGAAATTCTCTAGAAATATTTATTCTGCTCATGTTCTTCACCTTACTAAAACTTTTGATATGTAAATCTTTGAACGAAAACCGAAATAAATATTTTAAGCAAAATGCTTTTGTGTGTGTGTGTGTGTGTGTGTGTGTGTATGTGTGTGTGTGTTTATTTGCTCCTCCTCCTCCTCTTTCTCCTCCTCCTCCTGCTCCTCTTAAAATGTGTTTTTTGGTAGCGTTTTCCTCATTTAGACACTGACTGACAATAGAGATGTTGATCAAAAAGCACAAACCGTTTCTAACTTTTATGTACAAGTGAACCTATTCAACAGCGAGCTCTGTTGGAGACTGCAAGCCCCGAGCAAATTAGATGCACTTGTGATTGTATGTTGAACTTTTGGTCAATGCAATATCAATTATCACCTGCTTTGCTTGAAGACGTTAAGCCTTATAGCGACGACATATCAACTTTGGCTAGTCCCCGAAGTAGTTTTATGAGAAAAAAGGAGATACTGGTTCAAAAAGGTGCAGGATTTCTTGATGTCTTACTTGGTCCTGTTTTAGAAGGACTCGCAGAACTAATATAAAAGAACGATATTTTGTAAAGACCCTCATTCGAACCCTGAACACGATGGGAGAAAGATTACATGATGATTTTCGTGTTAAAGAAATACTGTCACACTTTGACTACGGAGTCGATGAAGCGACAGCGTCTTCTTTGCTGAATAGTTTACTCGCGTCCTATGTCAACTTAACATGGAATCCCAAAGGAGAAATTGTGTATCAAGGAAGAACTATACCAAACACAAAAATAGCCGAATTGGTAGAATACTGCGTATCACCTTACGTCTCAGGAATTCCAAAACCAGCTGGTCTAAATGTATTTGTAAAAGGACTCGCCGACATTAACATTGACAAAAACCTTATCGAAAATGTTCGAGTGCTAACAATGTTCGTGCAGGCAGAAGAAGAAACAGAGGGCGAAAACGAAGAAACTCCCTCCGAAGAAGATTCAGAAAACGATAAGGGTTACACCGAAATAGAATCAGAAAATTCTATAATTGACGAACCTGTTGATTGTGAACGTTGTCAGAATCCTGTTAATTTTACACATGTAATTGAGTGTCCTAAGTGTTTGTGGAAATATTTTAATAACTGCGTTAAGCGAAATCTAATATGTAATGTTTGTGGTACAGAATTCAAGGCTCATGATCCATGCCTTCGGATTATAAGATGTACAGTATGCCCATATGCTCGTGTTATCGATAGATCACAAAATAATGAAGAGGTTTTTGTGTAAAGATATATTTCTCAATAAAATATTTTAAATTCTATATTACATGTATGCGTGTTGCTAATGACTTTCTCGCCTAGACTTGCTCAAGCGCTTAATCCTCTTAATGTCCCCTAATGAGTTTCTCTTTTGTCTCCTGCACGTGCACTGAGCATAAATATGCAAATATCAGTCTGAGTAGAAGGTACCCTAGCAACCGCGGAGAACTAATAATCATTCGTCTGTATTTAGACAAGTTAATACAGTTTAAATCATTGATCGTTCTTCTTACGGCTTCTCGAATTGATTCTTCATCCAAGGATTCGTTTACTCTATACACTAGGGTTAGATAAGCGATAATTCGACCAAAATTGTTGGGGTTCATCTCTTCATAAATTTGTTGAAGACATATTCTGTATTTGGTTACTGATGCTATCAAATAGTACTCGATGTTCTTCTAGACAATGTTTAAGGTGATACGACAGAGTGTGCTTGTCGATATCTACCTTATTTCTCTTTAGTTCATCCCAAATAATAACCATGATGTGGTCTGTACGCTTTCGTGTCCCACAAGTGTTGGCTATAAGTAGGGTTAGGTGTATAAATGAAAGTTGGTTTCTATTAGTTATAAGGATGTAGGCTATCGTCTTTTGATAATGAGGTAACTTCGGAAAACAGTCGGAGAATGACGTATTACACGGGGGATTGAGCAACAAGCTAGGGTTAGGGGGTCTCGGAAGAGTGCGAGTCGGTTATGACGTAGTGAATACCGGGGGGTTGAGTGACAGCTTGGGCTAGGGGTTAGGATTAGAGTGCCCCAAAGGAGCATAAGACATGATGACGTATGCATAATGAGATTAGGATTAGGAGGTCCCAAAGGAGCATGAGAATGAATAAATAATAAGTTGAATATTTAATGAGGCGGCATCCCTTTGGTCTCCATAGTGGGGGGTATCACTACTCATTTGCTATTCATACCGTCGATGAGCAAGAAGGAGGGGGTGTAAAAAGGATGAGCGAGAGTAAAAATATATAAAGTGAAAACACTGTTTATGTCCACCCTGGCTAAACAGAAACAATGTCTTCAGAGGTGTTAAATAAAAGAAAAACGTTCGTTGAGTCCGTGAGGATGAATTGTACCAATTTTGAAAATGAGACGCTTTTCTAGTCTTTTGCGACTGACATTAGCGCCAGAAATGGGTGAGATGGCACAAACTTGCATGTCCGAAATACAGTGATTGGCAGGCACTATTAAAACGTCGGGCAACAGGCTTGTCAACATCATTGTTCCTCACAGAACGAAGATGTTCAGCAAACCTGTCAGATAAACGTCTGCCAGTTTCACCGATGTAAAGCATGCAACATTTATTGCAAGAAATACAGTAAATGATGTTGGAAGAGATGCAAGTAAAACTAAGCTGAATAACAAAATTAGATTTAGGTCTCAAAATACATGTAGCGGAGTTAAGAAAGGAACACGTGTAACAACGGATACGGGAGCAAGAAAAAGTACCCGCTGGTGCCAATAGATTTTTTCTAAGGGCACTACGCATTAAACCACCACGAATATTTTTATTTCGCCGAAAAGAGATTAAAGGGTTGTTGGTGAAAATAGCTGGTACTGTGTATTTATACACACTAGTAGAAGTACAACTCTTTACCTCAGCGTCATGTAATCGGAAGCCCAAAACACTTCCTGAACTACCAATATAGTGCTTCGGTCTACTGTTTGGTCAGTACTAGTGACAGTACAGACTCTATCTGTTAATGACAAAGAACATAATTTAAGCTGCACATTTAAGAAAAGAAAGGTTGGTCATGATTCACTTAAAACAAGACGCCTGCTTAGGCGTTCACTCGAGCTACTGATTTCTGCAAATATTGGCATAGGCCTTAAATTAACGCTCGGCACAAATTCTCTATATATGGTCTTATACGAAGTACTTGGTTCCATGAAGCGATTTGGTGTAAACAAGCTTATTAGCCGAAAAATTAAACGATCTTAGTACTTTCAGTAGACTAGACAAAACCACAAAACCCATAGTGCTGAATTCGGCAGATTCGAGCGATGGTTCCGATGTAGAATCATGTAAATCGTACCAACAGAAACTATTTAAACATGTTTTGAAACACATTTTCCAAATGAAATACGACACCTTCACGATAGGCGATTTGTAGACGACTATAAACATATCTAAACATATTTTTTCATTATCGGTGCCTACTAGGTAAACATGTATATGTTCTTTGATATTCTGTGGCTCTTTCTTGTATCTCTACTAGTCCTCAAGTCAAGTCAAGGCTTCGGCCTAGGTACTGATGTCAATACGGCATTTTCTCGCGTCTGTATTAAATATAAACAAGACAGCTTACCTTTTATAAATACTTCAACAGATCCTGGTGGGTTTCTAAATTGGCTATTCTGTTTCGCTATAAAAACGGCCTGGGAGACTAATGATCACGACCCCCCCCCCCCCCCCCCCCCCCCAAAAAAAAAAAAAATAATAATAACAGAGCCGAAACCTAGACTCGGCTACCACAGGTAGCCCGAGTAATTAACATTTTAATGTTTTGCTGTATAATTCAGAATTTGGCTGACACCTGGGTAGGGTTAAACATGTATTGTTTCAATATGCCTTGTCAGAAATAGAAAACTAGCAGGAGTGATGTGCATTTGTGGAACACTAAAGTCGTGTTGGGGGAGCATTCTTTGAGTGGATGTCAGTCACATCAAATATGCGCACTGCCTTGACATCTCTTACACCAACTATTTAAATACAAAACAAAACACATACTGTACCAGTATTTGTATTGGTTAATTTTGACATGTGTCTTGGAAAAACTAGCTATAATAGTGGAAAATGACTGTGCAATAGCTGTATAATGTACTACCCAAAAATGTTACATACCATCAGTTCCTTGTCCTAGGTATGCTTTGTCATCCATTGATATCACCAAACTCTCTGCTCTACGTTCTTCACTAAACAGGCTCAACTTAGCATTCCGTACATGCTTCCTCTGGTGTTTTGTGCACTCATTTTCATCATCTGTTGTTTTTGGCGGCTTTTTGGAGCAAAACAGCCATTTCCCTTTGTGTGCTCTTGCTGCAGTTGAACGTATATTCCTGGGCCGTGATCGAATCAATGCAGTTGTGGCACTCGTAATCAGTTTTTCCCTCATTTCTCGTCTAAAGTGATTGGCCAAAGATAAGAAATCTATCATGCCTTCGACCATGTGCAGTTGCCTTTTCTGAGTTCAAAGTTCCATTAGGAATTACCAACGTCGAGTCGGTTCTGGGAAAAACGTGACACTGCTTCAGTGCTTCACTGGCATTTTATAAAACACAAACCACAATTAAAGTGCAATTTTTCTTTAGTATTTTATATCTATACTATTCAAAACCCCTTTATATAAAATTTGTGAAACTCAATGACAGTTTGACACGCATACATATTTACCTCTTTCTGTGCAATGATGCACACAAACACGCAGGCCATATTCCGGATGTAGCAGATGATCTATGAATTCGCCTTTACCCACTTCACGAAGCATGAAACTGTTAAACATTCCATAGGCATCAAACGCCAGATAACCCCAAGCAACATTATAGTCAATTGTATTAACTTGCCAGTCTGGAAAGTTTGCAAATTTCGCGGCGGAGATCAAATTTTGGCCGCCATTTTCGCGGGCAGATCGTGGAATTTTCGCGGGCAGATCGTGGAATTTGCGCGGGCATGTCGCGAAATTTGCTCCCAATTGCGCGGCCGCGCGGATTTTTTCTCGCAATTTCGCGGTCGCGACCGATTTTCTTCATGATTTTCGCGGCTGCGGCCAATTTTCTTCACGATTTCGCGGCCGCATAAATTAGGTCTGAAAATCTCGCGACGGATATATCCGTCGCGAGGTACAAACTTTCCAGTCTGGTTAACTTGTATTAACCAGTGGAGTTAAAAGTTGTCAGAAAACAAACAGTAATCCTTCAAGGACTTGTGATTTGGATCTGTTCTTTCGATAAAAGTGCAAGAAGTCTTCAAGCTTCTCCTCGTTGTACTCAGGAGGACATGTCTGCAAACTCCTTCGTACGAGATTACTCGAATCAACCCTGGAAGCAGCCCTTCTTTTACTCCGTTCTGTATTAAAAGATGCATTTTCATGTTTGAGCAACAATCAGAGGAACGTTCAGGTTCTTGCTGTTCATCATCATCAAGGGAAACGGAAAACTCAGCGTCGACTGTGGCCGCCATATTACCTTGATCTAGATGAAGTACTTGCGTCGATCTTCACGGAAACCGCAGTTTGTTTGTGCGCTCACCCATGTGAAGCGCGACTTGTCAACATGGCTTCGGCTGTTCCCAGTTCGAGTGAAGACATTAGTTCTTTCCTCAGTTTCCCATCTCTACCAGAAAGCTATGGTTTATATATAACGCGATGCTTTATTCAGTGATGGTATAAGGAAAATTGATCATCTTCAAGACCTTGCAGAAGATGACTTGGAACAATACGGTACTTAGTTAAATTAATTAGCCGTGACTTTGCCATTTGATTTTAAAGCATGTTTATCTTATTACAATAAATGCAAATTTAGCGTAATTCATCATTTGCCTAAACATCGAAAGTTTTCAAAACGCTTTTCGTTTTCATTTAATATTGTTAGGCTTCAAGATTTATTCGCATGAAAGCAGATATATAGTGTTTGCCCAACGCGCCGTTGCTGTCCCAAAGAAAGTTGACCCGGTCGCCAGTTTTCTATGTTTTGTTGATCTGGGACAGTACGAAGACGAGTTCGTTGCAGATGGTGTTACTAATGTCGGACACATTCTTGACATAAAGGAAGAAGACTGTTTCAGTTATGGTGAGGATATACATCCATAAACCATTGAAATATTTAAAAGTGTTATTCATTTTGCTGACGATTTATTTTTTATGAATTGCAGGAATGAATGAGATTGAACTCAGACGATTTCTGCTTTTGCGTAAGGAGGTTTTCTCTGCTCTGACGACAGGATATTTAAAATGGAAATCTCAACCAAAATGGAAAGACCCTAAATACGGGTATGCCCCATATGCCAAACATGAGAGAGTTAAATTTATGAATGAAGAGGTATTGCCGGCATTGAGTTGTGGAAGAAAATAGAGAAGCATGGACAAGAACTACAGAACGTTTGCATGCTGATGTTGGGAGATGTTTGCAACATGATTACCAACTGAAGCCAAAAGACCTTGGTATGCTGGACAATAACCTTCAGTCATTGAAAAAATTGAACACTGAACCAGATCTGCATCTGCAGCAAGAAAGATGCTATCCTGACAGATAATGTTCAACTATTTGGAAAAGTCACCAATAAATTGAAGCCTGGTACTGAATGTGCACATACTTTCCATGAGAAGTGCATTACAAAGATTAATGATATGAAGTGAAGGAGAAAGTGCAGTTTTTAAAACAGAAACACCAGCAGTTGTATACGGTAAAGAAGAGGACAGGATTGAAGACCACAGCAAGGAAAGTGAAGGAAGGCAAGAGCAATCACGGACAAGAAAGCAAAGACGGTTGAAAGCAAATGTCAACAACATTCTGGCAGCAATTTCACCAGGCTACTCAGCTACTGGAGCTATAGAAACTTTAGATGCCAAATATGTGCAGCAACTGAATCTTCGACAGGTCAAATGGGTTATTGCCAAAACCTGTGGAGTTTGAATTTCTGGACCTTCTTAAACCAGTAGTTAAAAAGGCAGTCCTGGACCACAAGTCAAGTGAATGTGACAGCACTGGCCACGGGAATGATTCAGTGTCTGAAATTGAAATTGAAATTGAAAGTGGCAGTGATACAAGTGATAAAAGTGGCAGTGAACAAAGTGGAATTGATACCCGTGAAGATGGGAATTGGGGTGACGAAGATTGGCAGGCTAGTATTAGCAACACTGATGAGGATATTATTGCATTTCAAACAGATGAAGAGCAAGAATCTGATTCCGAAGAAGGCAGCTGTGACGTCGATGAAGTGATGACAGAGGAACAAGTCCAATTAATAGAGTCCTACTATGAACTTTATGATTTTTAACTTTAATATTTTTGGAAATTGTAAAACAGTATAAACCGTTTGGCTTCATTTGACATTGTTTGACATCTAATAAATTTGGAACTCTGTTTTCTAAATATTGAAGAAAATAAGAATTTGATGTAGTCTCTTAATGACCATGTGTGTTAATATAGGTTTTGTAAGTTTGCGGTATTGACAGTATTGAATGCTTCAAATAAGATAACCCACCCCCTACCTGAGGCCCAAAATAGCATGACCCACCCCATCGAGAAGACTGAAAACATGGTGCCCCACCCCCCTTGTGCTCCGGCCCACCCCCCTATACTTATTGACCAGTCCCTAAACAGTATTTTCCCTTTTGAATAACGTTTATTTACCGGTAGCCATGAGCTATGGCCGTTGCTGCCTTGGTTAAATTTAACCCCTGCGGGATTATTTCATTTTGGTTAATGTAAATAGTTTACTGCCAAGAATCGCCCCAAGTCGTATCACTATATCAACTAAGTGCAAAATAAACCCTTTTAAACATTTCCCCCCATTGTTTTCTAGTCTAAGAAATATTTTAAGAAAACTAAAATAAGATTTAATTTTTGAATTAACCCTTTATCGCCCAACGATGTCTTTAGTATTTTACTCTGACTAATGCCAGACGATTTTACTCAGCAATGGAGTGGCTACTGGGCGATAAAAGGTTAATAGACTATCTCGGTTAACCCTTTATCGCCCAACGATGTCTTTAGTATTTTACTCTGAGGTATGTCCACTATAGCCATTGGATGGTAGCAGATGGTAGCAGATGGCAGTAGAGGGTAGCAGACGGTACCGATGGTGCAGATGGTACGGATGGTACCATACCGATCGTGCAGATGGTACCGATGGTGCAGATGGTAACAGACGGTAGCAGGTAGTAACAGGTCGTAGCAGATGGATGCAGATGGTAACAGACGGTAACAGATTGTAACAGATGGTAGGGGACTTAGAATAGATGGAGAGTATGATGGAACGGATGGTACAGATGGTGCAGATGGTAACAGACGGTAGCAGGTAGTAACAGATCGTAGCAGATGGATGCAGATGGTAACAGATTGTAACAGATGGTAGGGGACTTACAATAGATGGAGAGTATGACGGATGCCCCTACCGCGATCGCCGGCGCGTGACGAGCGGTTGTGCTCTACAGATGCTCCCGTAGAACAACTCTTTTAAACTTACAATTTGTCAATATGACCGGGAGTGAGAAACTACGTAAAGAAAACCAATCCTTGCGTAACGAAGTTGTTGAATTAAAGAAACAGCTTGAAAAATTAGATCAAAATCTATCAAAGAAAGATGACCACGTGGAGAAAAGTGTCATGTCGCCAAGCAGAACCGCATCGGTGGAGTTCATGTCAGACAAATACGATGAGCTTGTAACCTTCAAGACGAAAGCTCAGAAGGAATTACAAGAAATTAAGACACGATTGAACATGATTGCTGATAAGTGTCAAAATATCTCGTCTGCCATAGATGCGATGGAGTTATATAGTTATCAATATAACGTCAAAATAGTTGGAATGCCTCTCGTTGCCGAACGAGAAACGTCAGAGCAAACTACAAGTTTATGCCTACAACTTTTTTCTCTCTGAGGAGTTAAAGACGTATCGATTAATGATATTGATACGGCTCATCGAGTTCCTTTCCGTAACCCGTCTAACCGACCAAACACAATTATTTGCAAATTTATTAGAAGGTTGGCAAAAGACAAAGTCATGGCGGCGAGGAAAAGTACAAGAAACCTCCAAGCAACTGACTTTGGTTTCTCGACAGAGATTGATGTAAGTCATGTCGGCATGTATGATCATTTGACGCCGCGATTACAAACTCTTCTATTCGAAGCCAAGAAATACCAAGCTTCAAAGAATTTTAGATTTTGCTGGACCAAGAATGGATTTGTTTATCTTCGAGAAACCGAACATTCTACAATTCGAAAGCTTGCTAATCTTGAAGACCTCGCATCAATTCGGGATGGTTAAGTCAAGACCATATTAACAACAGCTAAGTGCATTCCTAGCTTTTGAATTATGCTATTTTATTTTATTTAATTCTTGAATTCTTAATTGCCATAAAAATGAAGAAACAAAATACTAAGCAAAACGCAAGATCTTTGAGATCTTTACTTAAAGAACTACCTTATTTTAACTTTACGGGTGATTTAAGTTCTCATTTAGGCCAATGCAATAATAGTATTTCTTCTGATTTTCAAACCAAACGTAATTTAAATAAATTGACTAGCCTATATGACCTAGATTTATTTAGTTTGAATGGCCGAATCGATGATAACTTGAATGTTAATAGTGACTTTCCAAATCAATGTACACAAAATCAAAGTCGCTACTTTTCTCCTCATAGTTTTAGACAACTTAGGACTAAATTACCTAAATATCAGTTGGACTCTAGTCTATCAATATTTCACAATAATATTGTGAGCTTAAATCGTAATCTGGAAAATCTACAGACTCATATATTAGAAGAACTTGATTTTCACGTCAATGTTATTGGTTTAACTGAGACTAAAATTACCAATGTAAATGACAGTACATGTCATCCTACAATTCCAGGTTATGATTTTGAATATGTGCCCACGCCTTTAGCTTGCGGAGGGGTTGGTCTCTTTGTTGACACATCGCTTAATTACTTTGTCATCGATAAGATTTCTAATGAGTACTTTCAAGCGTTATGGATTGAAATTCCTTTTATAAAAAAGAAAAACGTAATATGTGGCATTATTTATAGACAACATAATTGTCCAGATCGTTTTCAATCTTATTTTGAAGATATAATTGAAAAACTGACGGCTACTGGAAAGACTATTTATATCATGGGCGATTTCAATATTGATCTTCTAAAGTGTCAAACATCTCGTTATAGTCATGAATTTTTGTTATCTCTACAGAGTTGTTGTCTCATTCCAACAATCGATAAACCAACACGTGTCCGTAATACTTCAGCAACCCTCATTGACAATATCTTGGTTAATAATCCTGACCAAGTGATTGCTAGTGGAAATATTATATCAGATATAAGTGATCATTTTTCACAGTTTTGTATTATTAAATCCTCAAGGGATAAAATTATACCAAAAAAAAGTAAAATGCGTGATTTTTCGCGATTTTCGGCTGAACGTTTTTATAATGATCTTTCCCAAGTGAATTGGAATACCATCGTTTCAAATGGTGGCAATGATATAGATAAAATATTTTCTTCTTTCTATAATAATTTTAATAAGATAGTCAATAAACATGCACCAATGAAAACAATTTCGCATCGTAAAGCTAAACAATTATCTAAACCCTGGATTACAAAAGGGTTACGAGCTTCAATTAGAATTAAAAATAAGTTATTTGTGTCCGATAATGAGGAAAAATATAAACGTTATAGAAATAAAATATGCGAATTAACACGATTGAGTAAAAAGCAATATTTTTACGAATATTTCAACAATAATATACGTAATATGAAAACAACATGGGAAGGAATAAATAATTTATTAAATCGTAAACCGAGAAAATATAAAGCAATAAATGCACTCAAGGATCATAAAAATGATAACAAAATTACTAGGGATTATACACGCATTCCAAATATCCTCAATGAGCATTTTGCAACAGTTGGATCTTCACTCGCAAGTAAACTACCACAAACAGAACAATATTATAGGGATTTTCTCGGTAAATCAGTATCCCCTGATTCATCTTTCTTTTTTGATCCTATTACTCCAGATGAGATTAAATTTGAAATATTATCTATGCCTAACAATAAATCCCATGGTTTATACTCTTGCCCTGCACAGTTATTAAAACATGCGTGTGATATTATATCAGATGTATTAGCTAAGATATTTAATATATCTATAATAGTTGGAACTTATCCTGTAAAACCCAAAATGTCCAAAATAATACCGATATTTAAAACTGAGGATGAGACAGATTCAAATAACTACAGACCAATTTCGTTACTGTCAAATTTTAACAGACTTTTTGAAAAAATGATGTATAAAGAATGAAATCGTTTATTGAGGAAAATAAGATATTATCTTCTTCACAATACGGTTTCCATCAGGGTCATTCGACACAGCACGCAATTATTGATTTTGTAGAAGCAATACAAACTAACATGGATAAACGATTGTTTACCTGTGGGGTTTTTATCGATTTGAAGAAAGCATTCGATACAGTGGATCATGATATTTTGATTGGTAAACTCAATTACTATGGCTTCCGTGGTATTATAAATACATGGTTTTCTTCTTATCTAAGTGAAAGAACACAAACAACGCAAATTGGTTCTTACATATCAAACAAAGCTAATATTAATTGTTAAAAGCTTCTAGGACAGCGTCGGCCACGGTTGAAATCCAAATATTACCAGGGTTAAGTCACGTTGGCCTGAAAAACAGAGAAAAATCTTCTCGACGTTTCGAGAAGATTTTTCTCTGTTTTTCAGGCCAACGTGACTTAACCCTGGTAATATTTAATATTAATTGTGGTGTACCTCAAGGATCTATCTTGGGTCAACTTCTATTTTTGTTATATATTAATGACATACAAAATTGTTCAAATGATCTTAAATTCTATTTGTTTGCCGACGATACTAATATTTTGTATGCTGATAAAAATCTCAAAAGTTTAGAAACGGTAGTAAATCTTGAGTTACGTAAACTCTACAATTGGTTAACTTCAAATAAATTAACTCTAAATATAAAAAAGTCAAATTTTGTTATATTTCGTCCTTGTCAAAAGAAACTTACAATTCAACCAAAACTTAGTATATATGATAATGATAAACAGAAGAATGTTCCACTTGAATGTAAAGAGTTTATAAAATATCTTGGTCTAATAATCGATAAGAGCCTCTCATGGAAACAACATATTGATCATATAGCCACTAAGATTAGTAAAATCGTGGGATTAATTGCTAAATTGAGACATTTTATTCCTTTACGTACCCTTTTTTTGAACATTTACCAATCATTAATTCAAATTCATCCTTATTTATCATATGGATTGATTCTTTGGGGACAGGCATGTAAATCATATTTACAAAAAATCTTAAAGCTACAGAAGCGGGTACTTCGCTTTATTTTCTTTGGTAATAGAAATGAACATGCAGTCCCGTTATTTATTGATGCAAATATTTTACCAGTGAGTTTTTTATACTGCGAATCTGTGTCCAATTTAATGCATGATGTTAGTAATAATTTAACTCCAACTGATATATCAGATTTATTCACCAACACCTCCCGTGTACACTCCTATAATACGCGATCATCCACTTAAAACACTTTTATATTAAACCCTCTCGCCTTGAAATTCAAAAACTTGCTTTTTCGAGATTTCGCGTTAAATTATGGAATGGGATACCGTGCTCTGTTAGAGAATTACCTAAAAATAAATTTAAACGGAAGATTCATCAAATACCACTTGATGTATTAAAAGAAGAGGATCAATATATTGAAGTCTCTATGATCATTAAAAAATTTAAAAAAATTTAAGTATGTATGTGCATGTGCACGTATATACAAGCATATGTGATAATATACACATGAATATATATGCGTACTGTTATGATTTATCTATAACACCTTTATTTGGCAACTTTTTCTTTTTCTTTTCTTTTTCCTACAAAAAGGTTTTCTTTTTCGTTTAATTGTATTATTTGGACTGACCCCCCTAGATTAGCTAAAGCTACCTGTGGGCAAGTCTTATCTTGTATATATATTATTTTTGTGTATTTCTAATAAAAAAAAAAAAGTCTAAAAATGCTACCGATGGTGCAGATGGTAACAGACGGTAGCAGGTGGTAACATATTGTAGTAGATGGTAGGGGACTTGGAATAGATGTAGATTATCACCGATGGTTCCAATGATGCAGATGGTGGGTTCAGTGATAAAGAACTGGGAAGGAGCATCGTTTTATCGTTGGAACAAACATGGCATCGTCGGAGAGTGCTAGGTATATGTTTAGGTGGCTTTTCCTGTATGAGTTCTTGGGTTTAGCGTTTTCAAAAGTTGATGTGTTTTGCCGTTTTGTATGTTGGTATGATAGTATAACATATTATATGTGGGTATAACATACTGCATGGACATAACGTATTATATATGGTATAATATATTGCCTGGCTTTAAATGTGGGCATAATATACTGCGTGGTTTGTTAAAGAACAAAGCAATTATATGCATAAGATATTATATGTAGCTTAATATACGCGTGGTTTGTTAAAGGAGGAGGGGATATTTGGTTTGAGCTGAATGAATACAATGAGTTTATGGGGTTTTAGAGTGGAACGAAGTGACAACAATGCCATATTTTTATTGTGTTAGTTATACGCTTAATTGGCGTTCATTAGTCGAATGAGGTTTTTAAAGAACGAGGCAATAAGATATGTTGTTATCGAATGAGGTTTTTAAAGAACGAGGCAATGTGATATGTTTTTATTGTGTTAGTTTATACACTTCATCCGCGTTCATTGGTCGAAGCAGCGGTATAGCAGCATCAGTTTACAATAAAAGAAGAGCTTTAAAACAAGACACAGTTGAAGGCCCAACTTTATAAGCGAACTTTATAAGTTGAATATTTCTAGTACTACTATAAGTACCGAAGTACGAGGTTGGCTTTAAGATATTAAATTTGTTTCCGATCAAGTATTTATAAATTTTGTATATAGTATATAAGATAAACAACATTTCCACTCATCGAAAAACACACCTGTTTCTATTTAATTATTAAAAATAAGTCAGTGAGTCATAAATTAAGTCAGGACATTCCCTAAGGAGTTTAGCAGAAATATTATCGAGACCGGTTGCTTTGGATATACAAAGTTTAGATAACAGTGAAAGAACTTGAGAATCGATTTGTAGCTTCCAAGAAAAATAACTTGTTGGTTTTATTCAGGTAGTCTTTATAACTTGCGTCAACTCCTCTGATATCTTTAGCAAGTTCCGGATCGATTTATTCATTGAAAGACTCTGCTGCTTTAGTTTGGTCATTTAAAATTGTTCTTTTATTATCGATTTCATTAATTACCGACTTGTTATTTTTACGTGATGGTTTTTTTTGTTTTTGTTTTTCTATTTATACAATATTTCGATTAAGACGATTGCTTTAGATACAAATCGTAATTTGAAGTGCTATTTGCTAATCATAAACATGTATGAATGAAGAATAGCTGCAATACGATCACCAATATAATATAAAGAGTTAGGAATTACAACATGTCGCCTTCTAGTAACGTGTATCTTGAAGTTGCTTGGAGATGAGCAAGAACGAATGTCACTAGGGTAAATCATTCCAAAGATTAACAGAAGAAATAAGAAATGACTTTTTACGTGATGTTATTTCATTTATAGTTTGCCACGTTTTGCGTGAATTCCGTTATAGTTTTCAAAAGCACAATTATAATAAGACTTCTTAGTATTGTTTTATCTCAATATTAACATGATTACGCGTCGTTTTAAAGTTGGTCCAATCCTGTGAATTCTTGGATTTTATAGCTTTTAATTTTAGAAAATCTCTGCGATACATCTTCGTTTTTAATTGAAAATTAATCCAAGGACTTCTAGATGCTCGTGTCCGTCTAGTTCGGAGCATGTTTATCACAAACATCGCTTTCCATCTGAGCCACGTTTCATTCGGATCATTAATTTCCCTCCGGACGTTCCATCCTCGGTATTGAATATCATTACGAAAACTTTGTCTATTGAAATTTTTGAAATGTCTGATAGAAGTATAGGTTAGTTACCGAACCCGAGGTAACTACATCAGTTCAAGATCATAGAGGTTGCCTAAGAAAACTGAGATACTGGGTTCGTTATCACAGAGTTTGCCTAAGAACACTTTGGTCAAGATGATAAATCTTTTATTACATTCGTGACCATTGATTTACCATTATTTTCTCAACCACGCACAAATCAAGTTAATTGCCCCAGTCTAATATATATTAGCATGGGGCAATTAACTTGATTCATGCGTGGTTGGGAGTAACTATTATAAATAAACAACTGCGGTACTTCAACGGAAACTGAGGTGATCGTGAAATAAATATTGTTCCTTTTCACTCAGATGGCTTGCGATATGCATACACCAAACCATATCACTGATACTAATATGTGATACTCCACCACATGCTATGTTTTCTGGATGGTTGGTTAAAACAAGATCAATTAAGGTACTAGTAATTCGCGTTGGTTCTTCTATTAATTGTTTGAGATTATAAATATCAGTGACATTTAAGAGAGCTTCATTATTATTATTACTAAACTCCGATAGGGAATTGCAATTAAGATCGCCTAAAATAATATGCTCGATGTTTTCTGAATCGATGTTTCCAGTGAGCGCTTCAAAATGTGCAAACAGTTCTATTGGAGAATTTGGGGGTCTGTAGAATGTTGTAACAATAAAAGGCTTAGACCTAGGTTTTCTAATTTCAAGTGACAAATATTCAAGACTTTGTGATTCTAGGTCATTTCTAATAGTGTAATTGATACTCGTACGGACATAAATGCACACACCACCCACATTTCTTCCATTAGTTTGTATATTATAACCATCCATTTTGACTTCATCAGCACTGACAATTTCATCGAGTCTCGTTTCATTAATAGCTAGAATTATCAAACCAATTGTCATTAAGGAAAACACGAAGTTCGTCAATGTGTTTAGGAAGACTAGCAATATTTAAACAAGCCATTTTAAATCCGCGCTTAGGCAATATTGGTTGTGAAACTGTAGGTACAGCCACGATCTTAGGGTGTCAACGATTCACTGACGTTCTAAATGACTAATTAAATTTGAGGTGAGAGTTTTAGTTCCTTGTACATTTAAATGCAACCCACTGGCATTAAGGTGTTCCTTTGTGATGTTCGAGTTGGAAATACATGTCCAATGATTTTGTTTAGCAAACTGATTTACAATTTTATTCATGTCTTTAATTTTGGAATTTAGAGAATTATCTGATCCAACAATTACAGAAGAAATTTTTACCTTCGTCATGGGCAATTCATCCTGTATTTATGAACACAGCCTGACTATTTTCTCTGCAACAACTCTCAGCTCTTCTGATCTGATGTTGTTCGTCCCCACATGAACAATAATTTCGTCCGGTTTTCTTCGAATAGAAGGTCGAATGCAGTCGGCCATGTCACCTACAGTGGCTCCCGGAAAGGACTTCACACATGTTTGGCAATTAGGTGTTGAAAGCCTTTGACTGTTGATGAATTTGGTAATGGAATCCCCAGGGATTATTACAGTTGATTTCTGGGCTGCCCTTGGTATTGTTGGTGAAGTAAGAGAAGAGGCACTTCGCTAGTTCTGCTGTTTAGGCTGTTGGCCAGAACCATGTTTCTTGCTCTTCCTCTTCTTCTTTCCAGCTATTGACCAAGGACCATCTTCTAATTTCTCCTGCTGTTTGTCAGAATGGTCTTTCGTCGATTGTTCAGTAGGATACTTGCACTCGGTAATAGATAACATACTTCGAGTAGACTAGCATTTTCTTTCTCAAGTTCGGAAATTTGTTGGCTTTGTCCAGCTCGAGCTCCAGAGTTTTATTTCTTTACCGTTTCCCGTATGTTGCAACACGTTCTGCTTGAGAGAGCTAATTGCTTGCCAAATCTTTCGAATTTCCCTAGTAATCAGGTTGCCGGTCGGTTTACTTATTGAGCCTGAGACTAAGCCTTCTTCGTCTTTGCATTCATTCTCTTCTGTAGTCATGTCACCAGTCAATTCACTTGCTGGACAACACCTTTGTCTTCACTTTCCTGTCGGTTCCTTCTTCATTTTCGGCGCTGCTTACTGTAACGTCTTCGATATCATTTACGGTTGTATTGTTAGCATCTTCCGAGACAGCCATAGCAATCAATAATTCTTTTAAAATATCACTTGCTCAGCTTTGGATTTGAAGTGTTTTCGTCTTGTGATAATAATTACAGGTGATTCCCTTCATTTTCAAAACTGAACAGAGCCATTATTTGAGATTTGAATGTCTTCTTCAGTAATTCCCAATTGCTTAGCCATAAATAAAGCTAAAACGCCGTCATCGCTCTTCCATTTAAGTTGTTTACTGCGTTTGCAGGTGGTTTGCGAGACTGGTAGCAGGCTTTTCTTGTACTTTCGATCTGACTTGGTCGGACGGAGAAACTTCATGACCGCCCTCCATCACATGTTCTTTGAAAACTGTAGCTTTAGTGTCAGTAGCAATGATTGAAATGTGTTACATTTGCAGCGTTTGCGTATCTGGAAAAGATTACAATTGTTCATAGTCAATAGAGATATGGTCTGGGAATTCGGCAAACTTCAGAGCTCCTATAATGAGCTGTGATTTTATATTGTTTGTTTTAGGTTTAATATTTAAATAGCACGGTTGAGTGATTGAACTGAAACGTTGTTATTCATCTATTGGGTAATTAATTCATGAACCCACTGGTTCAGTGACCATACACCGTGGACAAAAATGCATCAAGGTGAACAAAAAGATAGAACAAAGACTTTAGCTGAGTTTCCAGACCACATGTCGAATGTTCCAGGCTTCCAGATTTAGATAAATTTAAAAACAAAACCATTAAAACAATCAGATCTTGCAGCCATTGACAGTCATGGTACTAGTTTGACGTCATTTGACGTCATTATTCAAGATGGCTGAACTCATGGCTGTACATTCGTTTGGAAAAGTACATTGTTTCTAAATTTCTTACAAGGCATTTTCAAAATAGATGTTAACGTCGACAGCATTTTGATGTCAACTTGTTCAAATAGTTGGAGATCCCTTTTTGACATTTCCGATGTGTATTTTGATGTGAGTGTGTCCAATTTGTTATCAGCGGTATCACTCAGTAAAATACTTCTATTTCAGTTGAAGTAAAGTTAAGACTTCCAGCCAGAACAGATGGAGTTTGTTCAGTGTGACGTTGGTATCCTGGGGGTGGTTGATATGTGAAGCCAAGGTTGGTGAATGATTCTTGATTGAGATTGGAGTTATCACTGATGTGAATATCATGAGCTATACCAAAGGTTGGTCCGCAGTTAGGACGGCCGTAGTTTGCATATTGCTTGTTGTTAATGTTGCATCTGAATGCAGGTACGTTGTCTTTATTTTTTAATGAGAACAAAAATGAGGAGTTGGACTGTTTCCAAACACCTTGACCTGAAATAAAATGTAAAACATTTACTCCATGTGTTCATCGCAGTTTGCTTTACTTTGTCATTGACTTTGAAACACATTTTTAAACCAAAACAATTAAAATTTTAAAACAATTCTGTCATTGAATTCTCTTGAATGTACAGCAGAACATTATAATTTTCTACACTTGTAATATAAAATACAGGAATATGAAAAGGAAATTCAACTTCTAGACACTAAAGTAAGGTTTCATTTTTTAAATGTTATTTATAGAGGATGGATAAGCCTTTATTTGCACAGGGTAATTCTATCAGTTTTAAAATAAAAACTTATCAGCAACAGAAGCCCTGTTAAAAACAATACTAAAACGCAAGCGTATAATTATATTTACAATATATATAGAGAGATATAATTATGTTATAAATTAGAATAAAACGGTAAAATAAATAAATAAGTAAAAACCTAACTGAATAATAATAGTCAGTTACTTTATACGTTGATTATAAATAACACAACCGGAATAATAAAAAGATTTATTTGCTGATTCTGTCCGTGCCTTAGGAAGATGCAGCAAGTTTGATTGCTGAGTTACTCTACTTATTTTGTCTTTATTAAAAACAAAGCAATCGTGGAAAATTTGCTGTGTTTTACGGTTAATACATCTTTTGACTAAATTTATAAACATGTTCTGGGCGTCTAAGCTCAAGTGAATGATATGTAAAACACCTCATAGCATCGTCACTGGAAGAATTTCTGGTAATGCGTGCCACCCTCCTTTGCAGCTTTTCAAGTGTCTGAATTTAGCTTTCCACAGCAGTTCCAAACTGTATCACAGTATTGCAATACCGGAAGTATTAATGACATTAAATCCTGTTTGGTGTGTTGTTGGTAATATTAGATCTTATGCGCCCCAACATTGCGATTCTCTATCTGGCCTTGCTCAGTATGTACCTCACATGGGCATTCCAGGATAGGGTCTCATCTAGTGTTACTCCAAGATACTTATATTCTAAACTGGAGTTATGGGAGTTCTAACCCTAACCCTAACCCAATATTATCTGGGCCACTGGACTTATTTGTTTCCAACTTCTTTAGTTGAGATTTAATATCTTCCAAAACGTGCTCGAATGCGAATGATGGCAAGTTCTGACCTCTCCATGGAGATAACTTAGACAGGTTGTCGGCGGTAGACTTTACCCTTTGACCAATTTCTTCCAACAGACGTTTAACTGCACCTGTAAAGAAGTGTTGAAGCCATTTGCTATCTTTTTCTTGTCAGTAATTATTTCCCCGTCAATTTGAAAATGAGTGGATATATTCTTTGTTTCGCCAGGTAAGATCTTTTTAATTGTTCTCCAGAAAGCCTTGGGATCTGTGCTGTTATTGTCAACCAGTTTCCTATTGTACGAACTTTTGGCTCTTTTGATTTGAGAGGTAACACGATTTTGCAATTGGCGGTAATTTTCCCAATCTTCACTATTGTTTGATTTCCGTGCTTTCTTTAAACAATAATCCCGTTGACGAATGTCCTTTTTTATCTGACCAGTCAGCCATGGACAATTATTCAGTCCGTGAACGCGCTTTTGAATAAGAGGGGCATGTTTATCACCGACGTCAAGGAATGCCGTTGAAATTCAACCATTGTTCATTTACAGTATTTGGGTGTTGTTCATCTGTCATGGGATTTACTAACGTGTCCCAATCAACACTCTAGGTCCTGGCAAAATTTTCCATGGTCATACCTTGCGTAATTGCTGAATTATTTTATCTGTGCTGGCACTCGCTTTGAATTCATCTTTCGAACACAGAAAACTATATCATGATCACTTAAGTTTATATTCATTTATTACACCCGATGCACTTATATTCTGGGGGCAATTTGTAGCAATAATGTCCAGCAGAGCTTCAGAATCCTGGGTTATGCGCGTAGCTTTTTTGATAAGTTGAGTAAAATCAAAAGAGTGCTTTGAGTTGTTTACAGTCAGCCGATGTTTGTCTTTTCGCTCGTAAGTCACAGCTTAGCCCCCCCCCCCCCCCCCATAATTATAGTCTCCTTGCACTGTGTTATTGGTAATCCAAGGTTTCAAGTTTAGTCACGAATTCTTTATCATAGTAATTTGAAATGTTGGGTGGTCTATAAAATGTCCCAAGAAGGAAACTTCGTGTTTTGGTTATTAGGATCTCCAGCCACAGACCTTCAACGCTATCGTTCTCCAAGTCAGTTCTTCGAATAGCTGAAATATCGTTTCTCACATACTAAAAAAAAGACTAAAACAATTTATTGTACCTATACATATATAACAAAGAAATTACAATCACAAAATAGTAAATTACATTTGATTGAAGGTACTGGCTTCCCGAAATCACTAAAAAGCTAAAAGTGTCGGGAAACCAGGTTACATAAATTAAATTACAATACAGGTCGGAGATACATAAAAACACAAACGCCAGTACATACACACACACACACACACACACACACACACACACACACAAAGTCGAAGTTACATTATTTACTGTAACAGTTTGTTGTCGGTTACTAACATATGAAGTGAACCACTTATTAGCTATGCCTCTTATACCATAATACTCTAATTTTTTTATCAAGATTTCATGGTTCACAGTATCAAAGGCTTTGCTGAAGTCTAGGAAAATTCCACATGAAAAGCCACGCTCAACAATTGCTGTTTGAATTTTATCAATTATGCTAAGAATTGCATGGTCGGTGCAATGTTTTGTACGAAAACCGAACTGTTTGTCATAGAAGACGGGTTTTTTTCCAAGAAAATCTAACAATCTGTTGCAGACAAGCTTCTCTAATAATTTATTGAAAACAGAAAGAAGAGAAATTGGTCGATAGTTACATAGGGAGGCTGGAGAACCCTTCTTGTATACAGGTATTACATTAGCTAATTTAAAGCTGGTCGGAACTGTCCCAGCTAGAAAAGAATCATTAAAGATGGTTTCTAAAGGCATTGAGATTACAGTTTTAAGGATCTTAAGAACAGAAACAGGTATACTAAAAGGGCCAACAGCCTTCCCAGTTTAAGGTTGGATATTTCTGTCTCAATTTTATTTGTAGTAACGGGGAAAATATAAAAGCTATTATATGATGGAGTTTCTAAATAATCCAATGGTGAATTTGGAACGTTTGGTATTAAATTGTTTCCTACATTTGCAAAATAATCATTGAAAGCATTAGCAATCATTTTTGGATCAGTTATTTCTGTGTTGTTTTCAACAATTTTAACAGCTTTCTGATTGGTCTTTGGCTTGAAATGGATTATTTCTTTAATTCCATTCCAAACTCTTTTGCTATTATTAATATTTTCTAAGAAATATTTATTATAATGTTATCTTTTACTGATCTTTAAGAGATAATTTAATTTTTTGTGGTAGTAAGTAGATTTTGTCTTCAAATTCTTCTTATACAGCTTGTTTTTTACCTGTATGGACACTTTAATTGCAGGTGTTATCCAGGATTTTGATTTATATTTCAATTCTCTTCTAGATATTTGCTTTATGGGGATATGTTTATCTACCATGTTTGATATTTTATCATAGAAAGAATCAAACATACTAGATGGATTACAATCAGACGCAAAAATTGTTTCCCAGTTAATAACTTGCATTTCATTAATCAAGGTTGTCTCATCAAATTTAGAGTAACCTCTCTTATAAATTTTAACACTAGGTGGGAGAGATGAGAATTTATTGAAAATAATGAAATTTGGCAAATGGACTGTCAGATCATACACCAGATTTCCACTGATAATGAAATGTTCAACTGAATTAAAGAAAATATTATCAATCCATGTGGAGGAGTGGTCAGTAATTCTAGTTGGCTGCAAGATTTGTGTCTGGAAAAAGAAAGAACCAAGATTATTAATGAAATTTTCAGAGCCATTGTGAGAATCATATTTCAATATTAAAAGATACACAAAAGATCAATATTAAATCTCCCATAATCAAACAAAGTTTATTTTCACGGTGGATTTGTTCAATTGTCAAATTTATAAAGCTCATGAAATTATCTAGGTTTCCATTAGGATGCCTATACATTATTACACATAATAAATTTGGCTGTCCACTAAAGTGAATTTCTATCCAGAGAGTTTCAAAGTCAATATTAGAGGTAGTGAATTCAGACCGAATAGTGAATTAATATAAAATGCAACGCCTCCTGCATTTGAGAGGCTAGGTTCTGAAATAAAATTATATCCTGGTATGTTGACATTTGTCAAAAGTTCTTTGCCGGCTCCAAATTTAATTTCCGAAAGACCAATCAAAGAAAATGGAAAATCCAATTCAGAAAGCATATGCAGGAAATTATCATAATTTGCCGTCAGGCTCCTTATATTACAGTTTAAAGCTGAAAATGATCCCCGAGCCTGGTGAGGGTGCTAATCTCGACACGCGTGGAGTCCATTTTACACGCGTGTAGAAAAAGCGAGGGAGACGAAATCTGTGAAATAGTTTATTTATTTATTTGTTTGTATATATATATATATATGTTTGGTACGGTGTCACGCGGTAAGAATAGTTGGACACTGGTGACTAGCGACGAAGAAAACTAATAAATCTGTCAGTATTTCGGCTTTCGTTTAACGAAATGGAGCCTGTTCTACTTAAATAATAAAAGAGAACAACGAAGAAAAGGATGCAAACAGCCGGTTTAATATATCGTGAAGCGAAACCAGAGAACCTGAAGAAACCAGACGCCGTATGGTAAACAAAACTCGATCAGAATTGCATTGGTTGTGGTCACTCAGTGGTCAAATCACTTTAAAGTTATAAACGGTAGGATTCTTGTTGTCTTAATAACCAGAACAATACAGTACAGCTTCACGTTTTCGTGCTTTCCCTTTGCTCGTCCAAACCACAAGTCAGCTTAACTAAAGCTAACTTAAAACACTTCCTTTATATTATAAGCTTATGTTTATGTTATTCATTGACTTTGCATGGGCTTTGGCGATTTTTTTGCTGTATTTCCAAATTTTCGACTGAAACGTGGTCTGTTTAATACTTCTTTCTGGGATCCGATTGTACTGAATTGTTTTTATCTCAGACTCTATTATAAATGTAATTTTGAGCTGTTAACTTTTAATTCTGCCTTTACAAAACATGTATACATAGCCACATAGGGAAGCCATAAGCCATTTAAGTGCTTGCATGCTAAAAATAATCCCTTTTGAATCCTCCTATAAAAACAATATATTTTTTACAACCAGATCTAAATTTTGCTTTGATATGTTCAACTTTCATTAAATCAGTTAGTCATCCTATCCATAAATTCTATAATTATCTCGAGGATTATCATTTGCTTTAAAATCTGTTTGTTTTTATATTGGTTGTATACCAGGAGTGCTTATTTTAATCAGGGTGGGTGGGTGGGGGGTGTTTCAAAAAACCATTTAATAAAAGTGGACGAGGGGTTGTTGCATTCATGTATTTCTAGTTTAGGATCTAATGAGCACTGAGTAATATCATGGTTATTGCGAAATTCGTCGGTACTATAGTAACTGAAATTATGATCAAACGGCATATTCAAATCAAGAGGTGAGGGATATTTCAAGCTGGGGAAGTTATGTTCAGAAATGGCAAATTACCAAGCTGTGTCATCCTGTCAACAGTAATACATGTATTATCATAAACATTAACCATTATTATAAATATTTGCCCCTAAATAGGGGGAATTTGTGGTAGTATCTATATTTACTAGTTAATAGTATATCAACGATTTGACAAAAATGTACTTATCTTGACAGAAGTTTAGTAATATCTTCTTTGTTCTTAATGTTGATTGCAGGACGGGCTTGGTCTTTCCATAGGTAAATTCTTCCATTTGACGACCAGATGAATGAATATTTGAGATCTCTTTTCACCTTCATACATTCTCCAAATAATACTTTATTCTTTTCTGTTAGAATCTCATTAATATAGATATTGTTCGACGTATTGTAGCCAAAGTTTTTAATAGTCACATTTTAAATTGTTTTTCGTGCCCTGTAGAAGAGCTTCATGTCACGTCGTACAAACTTCACGATAATGGCCGATTCGGTTCGCTTCCCTTTACATTTCTTGCTGATCGGTAAACGGTGGCTCACTGAAATATCCTCTTCTTTAATGGTTACTCCCATTAACTCGCCGACCTTCGCTACCAAGACATTAGTATTTTCGCCAGTACTAACCGGAATGCCTTGAATCTCGAGGCAATCTCTTCTCGAGTATTGCTCAACATCATTAATCGATTCTCTGAGCTGTTTCACGTGGCTTCCAACATTTGGACGGTTGTCTTCAAAACTTTATTCTCAGTTATAATCTCTTTCCTCTCAGCATCACGCTGGGCTAACTTGCTCATAACTTCTTCATATTTCTCATTCGTCATATCGAGGAAAACCTTTGTCTCTTCGAACTTCCCATTAAGTTCTGAAATCTCTGATTTCAACGGAGCCAACTTTTCGTCAAAAATAGATCTAAACTGCTCCAAATTAATAGATTTTGCTGACATGGTAGTTTAGGATACGTAGAACAAAACACACAGAACAAGAAACATTAAATTGTTGTAAATAACAAACAAAGTAGAGTAAGGTTTGCGGAGCTATGAAATACACCGCCACCTTCCTCCGACCGCTGAGTCGTTCCGACCGCTGAGTCGCATACATCATCACTCCGCCACCTTTCGTTGTTCTATCACTCCTGTATAGAGTGTAGCCAGGAATTTCAAGTTCAGCATCAGTTATATTCTTATGTAACCACGTTTCAGACAAGGTTATCAAATGAACTCCCAAGTTCAGCTCTGACACAACAAGTCGTAGCTCATCGATCTTCTTTAGTAGACATCTTACTTCTGATGGATAATTTTCATACCTCGTATTTTCATCATGTTTACCGGATTTTCACGCAGAAGACATAGATTGTCGTCCATGCTAACTGATTTATTCGGTGATGTCGTCGAAACAAGCACAAATTACACGTTTGATGCTGCTCAAATTCAGAGTCCAAGCACTTAAGATGAAAATATTCGTGGCAATTTACACATGCACTGCTGTCGAGCTTGTGATGACTTGATGGTTCTGGTACACCTTGAACACGTTGACGAAGCAGGCCCTGAATTAAAAGATACATCGCCACATAGTATGAGCACATTGCCAAGGGTAATATTTTGAGACATGAATAATTCGAACGTATTTCTGTTGGTAGAGCTTGATTTCTTGCTTCTTGATGGCTGATGGCTTCGTTCGGCTTGATGAAGAAAAAGTCGAACTAGTCATTTCCCGACAAACGTGCATCTCCACTGCTCCATTCCAAAGATGACTAAGGTCTACATCTCTCAAACAACGATGACGTTTATCAAATAAGACTAACAAGACCAAATACGTAAAATGTGCAGACAGCCTTAAAAGTTCCGCCATTGTTGATGAAGGCGTATGACTATATTCAGTATTAGAGATACTGGTGTACATTAATTTAATAATAACTATACTATAGTACATAAAATATACTATGTTATTCTTTACTACTAAATAAATTCTATACTGTGATTACTTCTAAATATACTATATAAAATATACTATGTTTAATGTTTAGTATATTCTAAATTTACTATGTTTACTAGGTTTTTATGCTGTTTTTTTTTAAATGCCACTACTTCGTGTTTTATGCTGGGCTCTTATATTCATCAATAGATTACGCTTTCCACCTGGTGAATCTATAGCCAATATACAATTATTAAATTAATTATTCTTGAAATTATCCTGTGCAGTCCTGATTCAAACATGAATTTATGCAATAAAATTAAATGGCGTTGACTTGCACCAACACCAGAGACCAAAACCCGAACTCTTCCTGGAGCAATGGTGAAAGAAATCAAGATTTTTACTTGTCAGTTTTTAATCCACTTGAGTGGGCCTTAACTCTCTCTGATTTAAGTGATATTGTGAAATATTTATCAGTAGGAATTTTGCAAACGTTTACTAACTAAAGTTGGTCTGCTCGAAAATAAAGTTTGATTTTAAACTGCGATACTTCTAACGTGCCGTGCGAAACTTGACTTCGGCCCAGACGAATTCGTACCCGCGGACTTTTCTCCGGCCTTACTAATAAATGGTGGTGCATCCGTATTAACTTAAGGTTACATTATATGATAGAATCTTAATATTTCACCAAAATACTCACCGCGCGCTCAATTTTTGAGTTTTGTCTCTGAATGTTGGCATGCACAACGATAAATCACTGCAGAAACTAAGAATTTAATACAAATTCTACACCTTTAAGGCATGAGATATTGGCGGTTCTGGTTTCACTCAGAAGCTTCCAAAACATCATATTCCTCATCTCACTCAAATGATCAAAGAACAAAACCGTTTTTGCATTTTTTGACAGGTATTGTACATAAGCAGGGTAAAAACGATAGAAGAGTTGTATATTATTGGGAAAATATTGCACTGACTCTAAAATGCGAACACGGTTGTACTCCTTTACTGTTGTTCAACATTGTGGCAAAGTTTGCAAAGAATTTGATAAAACGCAAGCCGCCGATACCCTAAGATTTCACTTCGCGTCTCTATTCGCTATCAATCATAATTGCAACTTTCGCGCCAAAAAATTCAGTAGTCGTAACATTTTTGGCTATATCTTGGGGCCTGTTTCTATGATCCCGGTGTACTGGGATGTCCCGGTTGCCCGGGATGCATTTCGTCCCGTGTTTATATGGAGTAAACAAAGTGCTCGTCCCGGTTGACCGGGATGAATTTCATCCCGGGTCAAAAAGCGCGGGAATTTAAGGAAACGGACAAAAAAGCAAAAACTCACCCTAATTATACAGTGTTAGAAGTTATTTCACTTTTGTTCCGTATTTTGTCTTTAGACCTGACCGTTTGGACGAAATTCTGACCGTAATATTCAAAGTTACAAGCATTGTAGTTCAGTAAACTTCATCCCGGTGTACCGGGATGTTGCGTTTATATGGGGAAAAATCTGTCCCGGTGTACCGAGATCTCGGTTGATTCAACCGGGATCCCGGTACACCGGGACGTCCCGGTCTCCATATAAACGCAACCGCGAAAATGACAGTAAATTATCTACAAGCCGAGATCCCGGTACACCGGGATCATATAAACAGGCCCTTGGTCGCTTTTTAATATTTGGGGGAAAAAATTGCGGCAGTCGAGAGATCTCCAGTTTCTTAATGTAAATCGATAAAAATGTAAAATATGATGAAATCAGTATTTTATCATATAATGTAACCTAAATTTAAAGGGCACTATTGTACCATGACTACACGAAAGAAATTGTCTTTGTTCATGCAGTTGTCTTAGACTATAATAAAACTAATAAATCAACGTTTTTCAGTCCTGCATTTGGACGATAGTATTGCGTCATGATTGCGCGAACTTATAATTGTATTATATCATTCTAGTGTTCACAAGTTTCCGTTAAAAGGCTTATATTAAAATATAAAAGTGCTAAAATTGTGAAAGTACTATTGAGCAATGACGGAGTTTATAACAGTTATGAGTAACGTTGATGATAACTAATAAATGTTGGAAATTTCATTTTAACACTTAAAACGCGTCTCAGTACATGCACGCGCTTTGTTACTGCAGCTCGTTACAAACCTTATTTAAAAACAACAACCCTGTTATTTTGGAACATTTTACGACACGCTGTTATAAACTTGATTGTGATGGAAAAAATCTCATTCAAGATTTCTTTTCGACACTTGTACAATTGCATGTACTTGCTCTATAACAAGTATTCTATTCCGTTTTGTTTCACTTCTTACAATGTATACCGTTATCTTTTTGAAATAAGCTATTCAGATTACAAATAGATGCATCTAGTTGCTCTGGTAAACAAAAAAGAACTCAACCTTGTCCTTAAGTAAACGTTTCGAGCTCTAAAAAGCGTTTGAGTATTTTTAACGAATATCGCTAACCAATTAACTTTAGGAGAAGGGAAAGAATACCCGGAACTCAGTTGAGAGTTAATATAGCAATTTATAATGATAAAATTTAGGGCACTTTGTCATTGCTTAACATCGTAGCCATCTTAATTTTGAAAAAATTGACCTAATAAATAATTGCAATTCTTATTATTTGAAATTGCGAAAAATTCGTCCAACAAGGATTATTGGGATTAGTAAGGATTAATTATCCATGTAAGTTAAACACTTCAACATAAATGGATTAGGAGATGGTTGTATTTTCGTAGAGTGTGACAAGTGGGATTATTCCGATGGGAAAATGTTACATGTGCATGAAATACAGTCCTTGTATGATTTTGTGACTAGTACTACATTTGGCTATATCTACATTTTCCTTAGGTCTTGTGAATAAGTTTACTTGCTGGACAATACACCATGCATACATTTTTTAATTTGTGTACGTTGCCATGTCGTCATTTTCAGTCTTCCGTTACCCAGCAATTTAGACAAGTGGGGCATCACTCATGGCAAAAAATGGCGTGTCTTTGTCTAGGACGATGTCTTTGTTCATAATGTTCTTGGGGGCTGAAAAATGAACCACATCTCCTTCCAAAACTTGCAAAAATTCGCACCATGGTATTAGCGACGGTTTCCACCGAAAATCGTTGAGCAAAACCACCTCTGCTGATTCGATACCTATCCAAGCAAAACTTTCGGACGCTGGATTGACAAAGCATTCGTAAATCGTTTTCAATGGAGAGATAAGAAACGTTTTGCCGCAGTTTGCTGGACCGTAAATAAATATATTTCGGTATTTTCCTCTTCCCTTCTCTAGCGCATCATATACTGCTGAACAGAATACTTCTCTTGGTATATCGTTTGATTGTAAAATCTCCTTTGCGGCGCGCAGCCACGCGCCATGGCAACCATCCACACATGGTTTGGTGAAATGCTCCTTTAGTAATTGCACTCGTGATTTCTTCGATCTTTCCAAGCGCTCCTGAGCAAAAGTGAGCTCTTGGCAGTCTCTAGTGCTTCGTTAACTGTTTTTGGGCCTCGAATAGTGACGAACTCTGCCAAGTCAGTTTTGCCTTCATCTTTCCACCTGGCTGCAAGAGCCATAAGTTGTACGCGACTTGTTATTTTGCGACTTTGGATTATCTGAACAACATCGAAAACTGAAAGACGCTGACGCTTTTTTTTCTTGGCCGATTTTCCACAAGTCTTTCCCTTCTTCGTAGCACTCGTGGTTCTAGGAGGGCAAGTCAGGTCGGCGAGGTCAGGATGATCTTTGGAAAGGAGAAACTCCGCGTCTTCTTCAACGAATGGCGGTCATACATTTTGTGGGCTCCGTGTTTTTACTTTATTTATCGTCTTCCTTGATCTACGATGGAACACAAATTGGTGGTATCAAGTACGCAAGGTTAAGATCTAACCTATGGTGGAATAGCCGGTTAAGAAATGCGACCAAACAGGTAAAATTTCACCTTTTGGGTCCGTGTCTGGTTATGAAAACGAGTGAAGTTGGATATGGAACTCGATGTCTGCTGTTGTATGCTAAGGCTCTCAGCCAAGATATGTCCGATCGATTAGCTACAAACGGTCGGCTGTTACGGGGATCTTATGCCAGTGTGAATCCTCGCGACGATAATGTCTATTTTACTTCAAGATTTACGTTGGGAAGCATGCCTTTTAGCTGCCATTGGTGCTCTTATCGTAAGATCGGAATTTGCATAAGGTATGTCTTCTTCATTCAACCACGACGAAAGCGAGCGTGTTGTTTTGAAATTATATTTTATAAGAGGAGATTCGACAGCAGATTTTCCTACTATCCTAACTCAAGCGCTACGTTCAATATTCTTCTTACCAGTGGAGATATTGAACTTAATCCCGGTCCTGTTTCAACTACCCAAGAATGTCATAATATACAAAGACATAGTGTTCCTGTGATTTCTTTAACACGGCCATTGTGGTCTCGCTTGCATCCTCGCCAAGCGGGTTTGATAACACAAAGACATTTGGTAAATATTCCAATTAATTATCACCTTTTTAACCAACAACGTAGTGATTTAAACCAAGCGACTTCGTGTTCGAGGGTAAAGAAACACCTGAATATTGCTCATTTGAATATCCAGTCTCTCAATAGACAACATTATGCGGAACTTAGACACTTGGTTCATTCACAAGATTTTGACATTTTATCGCTTTCAGAAACTTGGTTAAATTCCTCCCACTCTAATGCAAGCATCCGCATCCCAGGTTATAACCTTCACAGACTTGATCGTCTTACAAAGAGAGGAGGTGGAGTTTGCGTTTATGCTAAGAATGGACTTAAAATCACCTTGCTTGAAGATCTCAGTAATATTTCACCTGACAACTTTCATCAACTGTGGATTCAGTGCCAACAACACAAATTGCGCTCATTGGTTATTGGTGTGGTCGATAGGCCCCCAGATTGCCCTATTTCTTGCTTAAATAATCATCTTTCACCAACCATGAATTATGTTTTAACTTTGAATAAAGACATAGCAATCCTTGGAGACCTCAATTGTGACATGCTCAAGCAGGCCCGCTCTCTATAGCTTTGGAAGAATTTTGTGTCAATTATAATTTAAAGCAAATAATAGATAAACCGACACGTGTAAATGAGAATAGTCAAACACTAATTGATGTTATCATTGTGTCAAATCCTAGCCTGGTAAAAGACAGCGGTACACTTGATTTGACTATAAGTGATCATTTTCTAGTTCAGGTGAACCTTAATTTGAGAAAGCCTAAACAAAGGAAGTCGTATATTCAGGTCCGCAGCTACAAAAATTATAGTGGCTCCCGATTTGCAGAAGACATCAGTAAGGTACCTTGGCACGTGTTGGATGTATTTGATAGCACAGAGGAGAAGGTGGAGACATTCAACAACTTATTTTCCTCTGTACTAGACTCACATGCTCCACTTAAGACTGTTAAAGTCTCTGCAAAACCCATTCCTTTTATGACTTCGGAAATTAAAGACCTCATGATTGCGCGAGACTTAGCTCATAGAAAAGCGAGAAGATCTGGTGTCGAAAGAGATTGGATAGAGTTTAAAGAAAGGAGGCTACTGACAAAACAACGATTAAGAGAAGCGGAAGTTGCATACGTCCAAGAACAAATTAAATCTAGTAAAGGAGATAGTAATTGTATTTGGAAAACCATACGCCAATGTCTGCCATCTGGAGAGTCTAATAGGCCTGCATTTACAAAAGATGCCGCTGTAGTTGCAGAGGAATTTAACAATTTCTTTACTACCGTGGGAGCAAATAGTGCCAAATTAGCTGAAGAAATAGCACATAAATTTGACTTACCACCCTTTTTTCAACCCTTGGCATCTGATACAGTTATAGAAGACAACAATATGTTTCATCTTAAACAAGTGACAACTGAGGAAGTAAGTGAAATTATTACCACTATGCCCTCAAATAAAGCTCCTGGAAACGATACAATCCATATAAAAATCCTCAAAGATTGTTTATATTCAATAGTTCATCCGATTACATTGATAATTAATTCAAGCTTCCTCACTGGATCATTCCCTAGCCAATGGAAACAATCTGAGATCACGCCTGTCCCTAAGAACGATGATTACGAAGAAGCCGAGAATAATCGTCCTATTTCCTTATTACCTGTCCTTTCTAAAGTTTGTGAGCGTGCAGTCCATAATCAATTTACAAGTTATCTTAGCCAAAACATTAGATTTCCAACTAACCAAAGTGGAAATAGAAAACAACATTCAACCGAAACATTAGGTCTTGCAGTATCTGATTATATTTGGATGCTATGGATAAAAAACAAGTCACTGCTATGGTTCTGCTTGATTTCTCTAAAGCATTCGACAGCATTAGCCATTCTTTACTGTTGAGCAAATTGCAAAACTTTGGTGTCTCACCGAATGTCCTGAAATGGTTCGCAAGCTACCTTTCTCAACGCCAGCAACAAGTCCGAATTGGTAAAATCCTTTCAACTTCTAGGATTGTGACCCATGGTGTGCCGCAGGGTTCAATTTTGGGACCGTTATTATTTAATTTATACATCCATGACCTCCATCCTGTGTGCACTGGCTCAGAGACTGACTCTTTTGTTGACGATACGAAACTCTATATGGCACTTAAAGTTGCTGATCTCGCTGATGGTTTAAACTGTCTTACGCATGACCTTGACAGGGTGGCTAGTTGGTGTTGCTTCAACCAGCTGCTCATCAATCCAGAAAAAACTCAGTTCATATTGTTTGGTACACGTCAACTTCTGCAACAAAGGCCATCTGATCTTCACCTGTCATTCCTTGGAAAGGTCCTACGTCCAACAAAGTGTGTTAAAGACTTGGGAATCAAGCTCGACGAACACCTCTCTTATGATGACCATACCAGTAAAATTGTCTCTAAATGTAACTTGATATTGAAGCAGATAAGTAGAGTAAAACACCTTTTTGACCAAAAACTTTAGTTTTTATAATTCAATCACTAGTTTTTAGCAAACTTTTTTATTGTTCCACGGTGTGGTCAAACACTTCTAATAAGAACATAACAAGACTTCAACGTGTACAAAATTACGCAGCGCGAATTGTCACAAAAACACGTAAGTTTGATCATATTACGCCTGTTCTTAAACAATTAAAATGGATTCCTGTAATGGATGTATTGTACCTTCGAGAAGCTGTAATGACATATAAATGTATTAATAACATAGGTCCAAATTACCTCTGTTCAAGAGTGATGTCTTGTCAACAGAAAAAGCGTCATTATAAATTACGCAATGAGGGTTATTTACGCCCTCCTAAATTCAGGACGACCACTGGACAACGCACATTTATTTATCGTGCATGTAAGATATGGAACTTTATAGAGGAACCGCTGAGACAATGTCCAAATGTTTCAATTTTTAAAAACAAACTTAAGAATATGCTAGTTGACAGATTTATTTTAACTTAAGTACATTATTTTATTATAATCTGTATTTAGATTAGAGTTATATAACATTGTAATTTTCTGTACTAGGACTTGTACAGACCCTTTTTATTATGAACTTGTAAATTATCACTGAAAAGCCCTTTTGGGATGTGTTAATAAATCTCTACTACTACAACATATTTATATGCGTTATAATAATTGTCGTGATGGTCTGAAAAGTTCAACTTAATTCCGTGGGTTGCATCTATATAATTTCTTGCACGCAGCCAACGGGATTTTGCGCTTAACTTCATCGCCATATGAAAGTGTTTGCCTCCATCTTCATGTGATTCCTGACTAACGACCCATTGGATGACTTTACATGTATATAAAGTCTGCCAAGCATCGACAATTAATTGGGCAAACTGTGACCTAGTTAGTCCAGAAGCATCACATTGACTATATGTTATAAGAAACACTGAGCGCTGCGTTGGAGTCGACATAGACGTGTGTACTCCAGACGTAGCCATCACTAATGAGACAGACTTTGTTCCAGACTGGAAGCGTCAGCTTTTACGCGGGTTCTTGAAATTGTTCTTTATTAAAATTGTTACTTAGAAATTTGTTTTATTTTTGCGCAAACATTTTAACATGTTAGATTGTTAAAATTTCCTTTTGTAGAAAATTTCAGTAGCTCGATATATAATAAAAAATAGACTTGTTATTACCAGACAATAGGTAAAGCATATTGATAGTGTCAGGTTGCACTTAAAGTACAATCCTGTCTGTGTCGCATTATTTGTTTATTAATATATATTTTTTATTGTTGTTAAACATTTATAAACAAGAAGTACTTTATTTTAATGGCCTAACATCACACGAGTTATCACATACCGCAATAATAAAACAACGACGTACTTTATTCATTTTTGCTATATATTGATTCCGCCATGCCAAAAACTGGTTCATAGACAATCAGTGACAAAAGTCCTTGGGACACTTACAAATTTCATGCACTCTTACCATTAACCTTAGTCCCTCTTAAAAATAAAGGCGATCCCTCCCTTTCCCACCCTAAACAATGTTGACTAAGACTTTACGAGCTTAATGAAATGTTCAGATTGTGCTCAACATTGAATGGGGGGCCGGGGGGGGGGTAGCGTTAGGAAAAAATTTACGGAAATATCATGTGTCCCAACAGTTTTGTCACTGATTGATTGTATCCATCTATCCATCCATCCATCCATCCCATCCATCCCATCCATCCCATCCATCCCATCCACCCCATCCACCCCATCCATCCCACCCATCCCACCCATCCCACCCATCCCACCCATCCCACCCATCCCACCCATCCCACCCATCCCACCCATCCCACCCATCCCACCCATCCCACCCATCCCACCCATCCCACCCATCCCACCCATCCCACCCATCTCACCCATCCCACCCATCCCACCCATCCCACCCATCCCACCCCACCCATCCCACCCATCCCATCCCACCCATCCCACCCATCACATTACATTGTGAGACCTTACGTTACATTGTAAGACCTAGACACACTACCGTGGCTGGCCAGTGAGAATGGCCTCTCATTTTGGCCCAAATTAGATCCCCAACGGCGAACTTTTCCTTTTTGAAAGAAATCACAGATTACATGCATCAGCAATCGAATGGGATGAAGTGTCGAAAATCATGAGCTGCAGCTCATTTAATTGAATGGCTTGCTTGTCCATTTATTAAATTATTTTGAGATTCAATTTGTTCATTTTGTGAACAGATTTTGAAAACTTACTTTGCACCCTGCAATTAGGAGCGACAATGATTTCTGATCTGGTTTAAAAACAAAACAGCCAAATAAATTAAACGGGAAAATATATTTTTGCAATGGCATGTAAAACATTGGCTTTGGCACGAGAATGGACTGCAAACACTTTCTGCTGCCACTTTGACTGTGATGTGCCCACCCTTCCCCGCCCCCTTTTCTGCTGTTTTCTCGTATCCTTGCTGGCCTCCGCTGGGCCATTCCATTTAATATCCACACACCCCTATGGACGAGTTTTTCTGAGGGGTTGGAGCATGGACGGGTTTTTCTGAGGGGTTGGAGCATGGACGAGTTTTTCTGAGGGGTTGGATGCGAAAATACAAATTTCCGAGGGGTTGACTCTGGACCGTAGTAAATCTCTGAGGGTCTTGAACAGAATCTCATCAAAATTTCCAAGGGTCTTGAACAGAATCTCGTCAAAATTTCCAAAGGTCTTGAACAGAATCTCATTAAAATTGCCAAGAATCTTGAACAGAGTCTTGTCAAATTTCCAAGTTTTTGAACAGAATTTCGTTAAATGTCCGAGGTTCTTGAACAGAATCTCGTTAAATTTCGAAGCTCGTACACAGAATCTCTTCAAACTTCCGAGATTCTTGAACAGATTCTCGTCAAATCCGAGGGTCCTGAACGGCTTTTACTCTGTCCTAGAGCCAGCGGTCTAGTGGTTTGCACTGCTTTGGGGCAGCCGAGTAAAATCACAATGACTTGGAACAGTCCGCCATTGCAACACAACGTCTGACAACTGCCACGACATTTTTACGAAAAAACTCAGTATTGTGAATAGTACTATGTGACCAGCGAATTTATCATGCCTGCTGCATCTACTGCAAAATTAGCATTACAGTTGCGCAAATGCCACGCGCAAGAAAAACAAAAAAGAGCCTGTCAATGATGGCAAAACAAGAAATTGTTTTGCATGGAGAGTTTTTGCTAATTTTCCCTCAGTTTAAGTGTGTTTTGGTATAATGCAAAATTTATAGACCCGTCGCTCGGGGAATGCGACAAAATATTACCCATCAGGATGATATACCTTGCTCCAGGTCTAGAAATGATAAACTGATTCACTGTTAGATTAAATGTTGAAATATTGAGAAAACAGCCAATGTTCAAAAGCTAACTTACAAGTTACATGTACTGATTGAAAGGTTCACAAAATGGCATCATTTGGTGGTGAAAGGTTCATAAAAAGGCATCATTTAGTGGTGGCCAGGCAGATTTTGCTTTTTCGACATTCTAAGTAAATTGTCTTCAGTGCAAAGTGATTGTCAACTCGCAATTTCCTGTGCAATGTTCACAAAACTCACAGGGCAAAAAGACGGATTTGCAACGTCGCAAATTCGTACGCAAACTTGTTGCAAATACCGGATTTGCGAAGTTTGCACAAATTTGCACCGTAGCAAATTGACGAATTTGCAACAAGTTTGCACCATAGTGCAAAGCTGCAAATACCGCGATTGCAGCGATTTGCTTGCGGTGCAAATTTAATGCAAATGCAATAACTTTGCTACGTCGCAAATTTATATGCAAAGTTATTGCAAATTTCTTACTACTATGAAATTTGACGAATTTGCATCGATGTAAATTTAATGCAAAATTATAGAAGTCAAATGTTACGCATGGATATTATAGCCAAAATTTTGTCGCTTTTCATTGCAGTTTTAATAAACACAATCACCAATAGCACATATCAAAACATGTTAAAACCTGCAATTGAACAGCAATATTAATGCAAATGCACAGAGAAATGACATCAGATATGACAATTGTTAAAGTTAACGTTTAATGATAAACTCTATAGATAGCTAATGAAAACAGTTTAAACGATATATAAAATAGTGACTAATTTAATCCTGAAGACTCTTCAGACAAAAATATTGGGTCGCATATTGACGTTATTGATGCCTGCTATATAAACCAATTGCAAATAACAACGCATATACCATTGATACTAAATGTTAGTAGCACATACTTGAATACAGCAATGACAAGGAGATCATAGTCTTAGAATGTCAATTGTCTAAACTTCTTCCACTGAACAATGACAATAAGCACGTTTAGGTTATAACACCGGTTAGATTAATGTAGTGATTTGGACAATACAACATGGCTTATTTAATAAGTTACACACTATTTGTGTCACAAGTTGACTACCAGTATATATGTCTAAAGCCCGGTATACACTGAAACAAGTGTCCGAAACACATTTTCGAAAAAATTTCCGAAACTTGTATAAAAAAATAGAAAGTGCTCTAATCAGGAAAACTTTGTTTCGGAAACAGAGTTTCGGAAACTTTTCAACATACACTAGAAACGTTTGTTTCTGAAAGTGTTTCAGTAACTTGTTTCGGAAATTTTCTCTAGTGTATGCCAGGCTTAACAGTTTATGGATATTTGTTACCGCCGTGTGTTACGAAGTTCGTTGGGGTTTGGGAAGTTCCGAAGTTCGTACGTTGCCAGTGTTGAAAAATTATCCAATCAAATTGCGAGCTTTGAATCAAACTATATTGATTGGATAATTGTCAACCCTGGCAACGTAGTTTGGAACTTCCGAACGAATATCTGAACTTTGCAACGAACTTCGCAAGAGAAAGCGGAAAAGTAATCTGAAATCAACTGCAATGAACATTAACATGAACACGAACAAGCAAGCAGCCGATGAGATGCTTTTATTTTACTTTATAATAAATAATGTATAGAAATTAATGTTCATTTTTATCGATTGCGAAAGAAAAAAACGAAAAATGTAATCAGGACGATTCTCTTATTCGTTGTCTTTGAATTTCCATCAGAAATTAATTATAAATGAGTTTTTAAGTGACGACATGAATAATCTACATGCATGACGTATGAGGGATTAATGTCACGAGTGGTTAAGAACTTCTCATCGCGAGTGAAGCTTAAAGGCAATGAGAGGCAACAGGCCTTGAGTGGACGTTAAAGCTTCATGAACGTCAAGCGATGTTAAATTCTTATCACACAAGTGAACATTGCTTAGCTATCTTATGTCATGATTCTACTGCAATGAAATTATATTGTTCTTACTTAATTTGCCGAAAAAGCAACTTGAAAAGTTAGAAATCAATTCTTGGTTTGCACCTACTGATCGCCGGTAAGCGCCTGAAGAAGAAAATGGACACAATTGATATTGATCTTATGCTGAATGGGGAAAAACTCGAACAAGTCACCTCGTTTAAATTGCTTGGAGTTACGCTCGATGATGAACTGAGCTATGATATACATGTTGACAATATATGTAAGAAACTATCTCAACGAATCGCGGTACTCTGTAAAATACAGCGTTGCCTTCCATTTAGAGAACGCTGTCTTTATTATAATGCTATGATAAAGCCTATCATTTTCTATGGTTCAGCTGTTTGGACAACAACCTCGAAAGAAAACCTAAACAGAGTTTTTAAGTTACAGAAAAGAGCAGCTCGGGTTATTTTAGATTTGGACATGTCAGCGCGAACAGTTAACATGTTTCAGCAACTAAACTGGATACCATACTATGACGAAGTGAAGATTCTTAAAGCAACAATAGCCTATAAACGTATAAAGAATGATTCTCCGAACTATATTGATAATATGCTGAAACTGAATTCTAGTGTAAATAGTAGATCCACTAGATATTGTAATTTAAATTTCCTATGCCCTAAATATAAGCGAGAAACCGAAGGTGGTCGTACATTTGCCGTTTCGACCATAAAACAATGGAACCAGCTGCCTAAGACTGTGCGTGATAAGGGGACGGTGGCTTCGTTTAAACACAGCATGAAACAGCTTTTTAAAGAGAGCTATGAAAACATCGATCATTTTACTATATAATCTTCGGATTTTAGATATATGTATAAATAGTATTTTATAATTTTAGTACTTAGGTTTAATGTTATTTGTATAATTTATTGAGAGCCACAAATTTATCAGTGCAAACTGGCATGTGTAACTCTCGTTAAATAAAGTCTTCATTCATTCATTCATTCATTCATTCATTCATTCATTCATTCACCTGGCGTCATGGCGGCCATGTTGGAGGAACTTTAACAAAGTAATCTCTGCAGCTATTGTCTTTGGAGTATGTTTTCTTCCAACATGGCCGAGCAGATAAAACACGTCCTGCGAGTGTTTTGAATGGCTTCAAAAACGATCGCCATTTGGTAATTTCGTTGGCGTAGTAATTTTGAAAAATAACGTTGTCTCCGGCGAGAAAATCAAAGCTAGAGTTTATGTAAATCAGGAGAATATTTTATCACATAAAACCACGATACGGTTACGATTTTTCTTTGTGTTTTCCTCATGAATTACTAATGAGTTATTAAAGGTTTTATTATATGGCTTTGTAATATCTCGGGTTCTCATTGGTCAACGCACGGTCCGCAAAAATGCGTATCCGAACCACGGTCCGTCTTTTTCCGTATGCGGACCGCTCTCACGGATGTTCATTTCGTTGGCGTGAATTTCTAATGTTTTCACACTAATTTTGATACAATAGGTATCGAAAACTTGGATAGCCATATAATATACGATTTATTAACCTCGTTTACTCGGTCTGTGCGGGAAAATATCAGACCTCGGTCTTTTTTAAACAACCTCGCCTGCGGCTCGGTCCGTACTGTCAAGACCTTAGTCTGATATTTTCCCATACAGACGTCGTTTTCGGTTAATAATATCTTAATCGCACACGTCTTCTATTCGGAAAAAGTATAACCACTTACCACTAAAAATAGAGAAAACGATTACCGCGCCTGTTAGGACAATGAAGCGTGAGTGTGTAATAAGATAAATCTGATTAGGAATACAATAAAAATTTTATCTCATGACACGCCCATGTTTTATTGTTCTAACAGACCGGTTAAATCCTTTATTTAAAAAAGGTGTGTTAGTCATAACCACTTAAAACATCGCTTATCACGTACTAATATTGATGAATATTTTGATTTTTACTCTTGAAGTTTCTTTCTTGGTAAATTAAATGGGAAAAAATATTGCAGAAGAGTCATGATAAGATGGTTAATTACTGTTTACTCGTGTGACAAAGAATTTAACGTCAACCTCTCGCTCATGGCCGTTAAGTTTCTCTCACGATGATAAATCCTTTATCGCATGAACTAATGACCATTCATTAACCCTCACATATAATAGACAGTCGATTTGTCAATAGTCGACTGTTTGTACACCGGTGACGCCTCCAAACTTGCTTTTCTTCTTGCAAGCTTCTGCAATAAAAAATTAAAATATATAAAAATATAATTTCGCATAATCACAACCTCGGGCTATATATTGAAAAGTGCATGTATTGATGCATTTGCATGCAATCGTATACATCGCGCGTTCTAATTAAGGCTATTTTCCATTACGTCCGTTTTGCCGCGTGGGCAGAGTGTGCATTATTCTGTTCGCTTTGGAAGTTGAAAATTTCCAATTCCAACTTTCAAAGTCCACTCCGCCCGCGGGAGCAAAGCGCGTGTAATGGAAATCGGACTTAACCCCCCCAGTCTATAACTTCTTTTGTTATAAAAATAATTCTGAACCATGGGACCGGGCTATATTATCTTAAATTATGCAAGTTCTTCGATAGTGTAATTGGATAGTGTAATTTAATTCATGTTAATTAGTCAAGACTATAGTATAAATTTAGCTCTTGTAAAGCAGATGGTTATTAACTAGTTCACGTTTGACAGTAATAACTTACGTACGTTGTGAGATCTCACGTACGTTACGCTGTGAGATATTACGTCACGTTGTAATACATTTCGTTACCTTGTGATACATTACGTTACTTTGTGAGACTTTCGTTACGTTTAAAAATGAAAATCCGTTGGCTTATTCGGGAACTATAAGCAGCCAATGAGGCTTTTTGAAAGAGTTTTTTGAACATTGCGCAGGAAATTGCAAGTTGACAATCACTTTGCACTGAAGACAATCTACTTAGAATGTCGAAAAAGCAAAATCTGCCTGGCCACCACTAGATGATGCCTTTTTATGAACCTTTCAATCATGCATATATCTGGATAAGTGCAAAAATCTGACAGGGGTGTGTTGACTTAAACTCGACTGAGGCCCCTCGCAACATGGATTTTTGAAAGAGTTTTGTGAACATTGCGCAGGAAATTGTGAGTTGACAATCACTTTGCACTGAAGACAATTTACTTAGAATGTCGAAAAAGCAAAACCTGCCTGGCCACCACTAAATTATGCCTTTTTATGAACCTTTCAATCATGCATATATCTGGATAAGTGCAAAAATCTGACAGGGGTGTGTTGACTTAAACTCGACTGAGGCCCCTCGCAACATGGCTTTTTGAAAGAGTTTTGTGAACATTGCGCAGGAAATTGTGAGTTGACAATCACTTTGCACTGAAGACAATTTACTTAGAATGTCGAAAAAGCAAAATCTGCCTTGGCCACCACTAAATTATGCTTTTTTATGAACCTTTCAATCATGCATGTATCTGGATAAGTGCAAAAATCTGACAGCGGTGTGTTGACTTAAACTCGACTGAGGCCCCTCGCAACATGGCTTTTTGAAAGAGTTTTGTGAACATTGCGCAGGAAATTGCGAGGTGACAATCACTTTGCACTGACGACAATTTACTTAGAATGTCGAAAAAGCAAAATCTGTCTGGCCACCACTAAATTATGCCTTTTTATGAACCTTTCAATCATGCATATATCTGGATAAGTGCAAAAATCTGACAGGGGTGTGTTGACTTAAACTCGACTGGGGCCCCTCGCAACATGGCTTTTTGAAAGAGTTTTGTGAACATTGCGCAGGAAATTGCGAGTTGACAATCGCTTTGCACGGAAGACAATCTACTTAGAATGTCGAAAAAGCAAAATCTGCCTGGCCACCACTAGATGATGTCTTTTTATGAACCTTTCAATCATGCATATATCTGGATAAGTGCAAAAATCTGACAGGGGTGTGTTGACTTAAACTCGACTGAGGCCCCTCACAACATGGCTTTTTGAAAGAGTTTTGTGAACATTGTGCAGGAAATTGCGAGTTGACAATTACTTTGCACGGAAGACAATCTACTTAGAATGTCGAAAAAGCAAAATCTGCTTGGCCACCACTAAATGATGCCTTTTTATGAAACTTCCAATCGTGCATATATCTCGATAAGTGCAAAAATCTGACAGGGGTGTGTTGACTTAAACTCGGCTGAGGTCCCTCGCAACATGGCTTTTTGAAAGAGTTTTGTGAACATTGCGCAGGAAATTGCGAGTTGACAATCACTTTGCACTGAAGACAATTTACTTAGAATGTCGAAAGAGCAAAATCTGCCTGGCCACCACTAAATTATGCCTTTTTATGAACCTTTCAATCATGCATATATCTGGATAAGTGCAAAAATCTGACAGGGGTGTGTTGACTTAAACTCGACTGAGGCCCCTCGCAACATGGATTTTTGAAAGAGTTTTGTGAACATTGTGCAGGAAATTGCGAGTTGACAATCACTTTGCACTGAAGACAATCTACTTAGAATGTCGAAAAAGCAAAATCTGCCTGGCCACCACTAAATGACGCCTTTTTATGAACCTTCCAATCATGCATATATCTCGATAAGTGCAAATATCTGACAGGGGTGTGTTGACTTAAACTCGGCTGAGGCACCTCGCAACATGGCTTTTTGAAAGAGTTTTGGGAACAATGCGCAAGAAATTGCGAGTTGACAATCACTTTGCACTGAAGACAATTTACTTGGAATGTCGAAAAAGCAAAATCTGCCTGGCCACCACTAAATTATGCCTTTTTATCAACCTTTCAATCATGCATATATCTGGATAAGTGCAAAAATCTGACAGGGGTGTGTTGACTTAAACTCGACTGAGGCCCCTCGCAACATGGATTTTTGAAAGAGTTTTGTGAATATTGTGCAGGAAATTGCGAGTTGACAATCACTTTGCACTGAAGACAATCTACTTAGAATGTCGAAAAAGCAAAATCTGCCTGGCCACCACTAAATGACGCCTTTTTATGAACCTTCCAATCATGCATATATCTCGATAAGTGCAAATATCTGACAGGGGTGTGTTGACTTAAACTCGGCTGAGGCACCTCGCAACATGGCTTTTTGAAAGAGTTTTGGGAACAATGCGCAAGAAATTGCGAGTTGACAATCACTTTGCACTGAAGACAATTTACTTAGAATGTCGAAAAAGCAAAATCTGCCTGGCCACCACTAAATTATGCCTTTTTATGAACCTTTCAATCATGCATATATCTGGATAAGTGCAAAAATCTGACAGGGGTGTGTTGACTTAAACTCGACTGAGGCCCCTCCCAACATGGATTTTTGAAAGAGTTTTGTGAACATTGCGCAGGAAATTGTGAGTTGACAATCACTTTCCACTGAAGACAATCTACTTAGAATGTCGAAAAAGCAAAATCTGCCTGGCCACTACTAGATGATGCCTTTTTATGAACCTTTCAATCATGCATATATCTGGATAAGTGCAAAAATCTGACAGGGGTGTGTTGACTTAAACTCGACTGAGGCCCCTCGCAACATGGATTTTGAAAGAGTTTTGTGAACATTGCGCAGGAAATTGTGAGTTGACAATCACTTTGCACTGAAGACAATTTACTTAGAATGTCGAAAAAGCAAAATCTGCCTGGCCACCACTAGATGATACCTTTTTATGAACCTTCCAATCATGCAAATATCTGGATAAGTGCAAAAATCTGACAGGGGTGTGTTTACTTAAACTCGACTGAGGCACCTCCCAACATGGATTTTTGAAAGAGTTTTGTGAACATTGCGCAGGAAATTGCGGGTTGACAATCACTTTGCACTGAAGACAATTTACTTAGAATGTCGAAAAAGCAAAACCTGCCTGGCCACCACTAAATTATGCCTTTTTATGAACCTTTCAATCATGCATATATCTGGATAAGTGCAAAAATCTGACAGGGGTGTGTCGACTTAAACTCGGCTGAGGCCCCTCGCAACATGGCTTTTTGAAAGAGTTTTGTGAACATTGCGCAGGAAATTGCGAGTTGACAATCACTTTGCATGGAAGACAATCTACTTAGAATGTCGAAAAAGCAAAATCTGCCTGGCCACCACTAGATGATGCCTTTTTATGAACCTTCCAATCATGCAAATATCTGGATAAGTGCAAAAATCTGACAGGGGTGTGTTTACTTAAACTCGACTGAGGCCCCTCCCAAGATGGATTTTTGAAAGAGTTTTGTGAACATTGCGCAGAAAATTGCGGGTTGACAATCACTTTGCACTGAAGACAATTTACTTAGAATGTCGAAAAAGCAAAATCTGCCTGGCCACCACTAAATTATGCCTTTTTATGAACCTTTCAATCATGCATATATCTGGATAAGTGCAAAAATCTGACAGGGGTGTGTTGACTTAAACTCGACTGAGGCCCCTCGCAACATGGATTTTTGAAAGAGTTTTGTGAACATTGCGCAGGAAATTGCGAGTTGACAATCACTTTGCACTGAAGACAATTTACTTAGAATGTCGAAAAAGCAAAATCTGCCTGGCCACCACTAAATTATGCCTTTTTATGAACCTTTCAATCATGCATATATCTGGATAAGTGCAAAAATCTGACAGGGGTGTGTTGACTTAAACTCGACTGAGGCCCCTCGCAACATGGCTTTTTGAAAGAGTTTTGTGAACATTGCGCAGGAAATTGCGAGTTGACAATCACTTTGCACTGAAGACAATTTACTTAGAATGTCGAAAAAGCAAAATCTGCCTGGCCACCACTAAATTATGCCTTTTTATGAACCTTTCAATCATGCATATATCTGGATAAGTGCAAAAATCTGACAGGGGTGTGTTGACTTAAACTCGACTGAGGCCCCTCGCAACATGGCTTTTTGAAAGAGTTTTGTGAACATTGCGCAGGAAATTGCGAGTTGACAATCACTTTGCATGGAAGACAATCTACTTAGAATGTCGAAAAAGCAAAATCTGCCTGGCCACCACTAGATGATGCCTTTTTATGAACCTTTCAATCATGCATATATCTGGATAAGTGCAAAAATCTGACAGGGGTGTGTTGACTTAAACTCGACTGAGGCCCCTCGCAACATGGCTTTTTGAAAGAGTTTTGTGAACATTGCGCAGGAAATTGCGAGTTGACAATCACTTTGCACGGAAGACAATCTACTTAGAATGTCGAAAAAGCAAAATCTGCCTGGCCACCACTAAATGATGCCTTTTTATGAACCTTCCAATCATGCATATATCTGGATAAGTGCAAAAATCTGACAGGGGTGTGTTGACTTAAACTCGACTGAGGCCCCTCGCAACATGGCTTTTTGAAAGAGTTTTGTGAACATTGCGCAGGAAATTGCGAGTTGACAATCACTTTGCACTGAAGACAATTTACTTAGAATGTCGAAAAAGCAAAATCTGCCTGGCCACCACTAGATGATGCCTTTTTATGAACCTTTCAATCATGCATATATCTGGATAAGTGCAAAAATCTGACAGGGGTGTGTTGACTTAAACTCGACTGAGGCCCCTCGCAACATGGATTTTTGAAAGAGTTTTGTGAACATTGCGCAGGAAATTGCGAGTTGACAATCACTTTGCACTGAAGACAATCTACTTAGAATGTCGAAAAAGCAAAATCTGCCTGGCCACCACTAAATGATGCCTTTTTATGAACCTTTCCAATCATGCATATATCTGGATAAGTGCAAAAATCTGACAGGGGTGTGTTGACTTAAACTCGGCTGAGGCCCTCGCAACATGGCTTTTTGAAAGAGTTTTGTGAACATTGCGCAGGAAATTGCGAGTTGACAATCACTTTGCACTGAAGACAATTTACTTAGAATGTCGAAAAAGCAAAATCTGCCTGGCCACCACTAAATTATGCCTTTTTATGAACCTTTCAATCATGCATATATCTGGATAAGTGCAAAAATCTGACAGGGGTGTGTTGACTTAAACTCGACTGAGGCCCCTCGCAACATGGATTTTTGAAAGAGTTTTGTGAATATTGTGCAGGAAATTGCGAGTTGACAATCACTTTGCACTGAAGACAATCTACTTAGAATGTCGAAAAAGCAAAATCTGCCTGGCCACCACTAAATTATGCCTTTTTATGAACCTTCCAATCATGCATATATCTCGATAAGTGCAAAAATCTGACAGGGGTGTGTTGACTTAAACTCGGACTGAGGCCCTCGCAACATGGCTTTTTGAAAGAGTTTTGTGAACATTGCGCAGGAAATTGCGAGTTGACAATCACTTTGCACTGAAGACAATTTACTTAGAATGTCGAAAAAGCAAAATCTGCCTGGCCACCACTAAATTATGCCTTTTTATGAACCTTTCAATCATGCATATATCTGGATAAGTGCAAAAATCTGACAGCGGTGTGTTGACTTAAACTCGACTGAGGCCCCTCGCAACATGGATTTTTGAAAGAGTTTTGTGAACATTGCGCAGGAAATTGCGAGTTGACAATCACTTTGCACTGAAGACAATCTACTTAGAATGTCGAAAAAGCAAAATCTGCCTGGCCACCACTAAATGATGCCTTTTTATGAACCTTCCAATCATGCATATATCTGGATAAGTGCAAAAATCTGACAGGGGTGTGTTGACTTAAACTCGACTGAGGCACCTCGCAACATGGCTTTTTGAAAGAGTTTTGTGAACATTGCGCAGGAAATTGCGAGTTGACAATCACTTTGCACTGAAGACAATTTACTTAGAATGTCGAAAAAGCAAAATCTGCCTGGCCACCACTAAATGATGCTTTTTTATGAACCTTTCAATCATGCATATATCTGGATAAGTGCAAAAATCTGACAGGGGTGTGTTGACTTAAACTCGACTGAGGCCCTCGTAACATGGCTTTTTGAAAGAGTTTTGTGAACATTGCGCAGGAAATTGCGAGTTGACAATCACTTTGCACTGAAGACAATTTACTTAGAATGTCGAAAAAGCAAAATCTGCCTGGCCACCACTAAATTATGCCTTTTTATGAACCTTTCAATCATGCATATATCTGGATAAGTGCAAAAATCTGACAGGGGTGTGTTGACTTAAACTCGACTGAGGCCCCTCACAACATGGCTTTTTGAAAGAGTTTTGTGAACATTGTGCAGGAAATTGCGAGTTGACAATCACTTTGCATGGAAGACAATCTACTTAGAATGTCGAAAAAGCAAAATCTGCCTGGCCACCACTAAATGATGCCTTTTTATTAACCTTCCAATCATGCATATTTCTGGATAAGTGCAAATATCTGACAGGGGTGTGTTGACTTAAACTCGACTGAGGCCCCTCGCAACATGGCTTTTTGAAAGAGTTTTGTGAACATTGCGCAGGAAATTGCGAGTTGACAATCACTTTGCACTGAAGACAATTTACTTAGAATGTCGAAAAAGCAAAATCTGCCTGGCCACCACTAAATTATGCCTTTTTATGAACCTTTCAATCATGCATATATCTGGATAAGTGCAAAAATCTGACAGGGGTGTGTTGACTTAAACTCGACTGAGGCCCCTCGCAACATGGATTTTTGAAAGAGTTTTGTGAACATTGCGCAGGAAATTGTGAGTTGACAATCACTTTGCACTGAAGACAATCTACTTAGAATGTCGAAAAAGCAAAATCTGCCTGGCCACCACTAGATGATGCCTTTTTATGAACCTTTCAATCATGCATATATCTGGATAAGTGCAAAAATCAGACAGCGGTGTGTTGACTTAAACTCGACTGAGGCCCCTCGCAACATGGATTTTTGAAAGAGTTTTGTGAACATTGCGCAGGAAATTGCGAGTTGACAATCACTTTGCACTGAAGACAATTTACTTAGAATGTCGAAAAAGCAAAATCTGCCTGGCCACCACTAAATTATGCCTTTTTATGAACCTTTCAATCATGCATATATCTGGATAAGTGCAAAAATCTGACAGGGGTGTGTTGACTTAAACTCGACTGAGGCCCCTCGCAACATGGATTTTTGAAAGAGTTTTGTGAACATTGCGCAGGAAATTGCGAGTTGACAATCACTTTGCACTGAAGACAATCTACTTAGAATGTCGAAAAAGCAAAATCTGCCTGGCCACCACTAAATTATGCCTTTTTATGAACCTTTCAATCATGCATATATCTGGATAAGTGCAAAAATCTGACAGGGGTGTGTTGACTTAAACTCGGCTGAGGCCCCTCGCAACATGGCTTTTTGAAAGAGTTTTGTGAACATTGCGCAGGAAATTGCGAGTTGACAATCACTTTGCATGGAAGACAATCTACTTAGAATGTCGAAAAAGCAAAATCTGCCTGGCCACCACTAAATGATGCCTTTTTATGAACCTTCCAATCATGCATATATCTCGATAAGTGCAAAAATCTGACAGGGGTGTGTTGACTTAAACTCGACTGAGGCCCTCGCAACATGGCTTTTTGAAAGAGTTTTGTGAACATTGCGCAGGAAATTGCGAGTTGACAATCACTTTGCACTGAAGACAATTTACTTAGAATGTCGAAAAAGCAAAATCTGCCTGGCCACCACTAAATTATGCCTTTTTATGAACCTTTCAATCATGCATAT
>CAXIUP010000136.1:0-32500 GCA_964035015.1 Corallium rubrum
TAGTTTATAAAGGGATAGTTTATAACTCATTCCTGTCCGGGGGCTTCCCCAGAGGTGAATAAAATCGTCTGGCCTTAGCCAGAATAAAATACTAAAGAGAAATTCGGACAAGAAAGGGTTAAAGGGATAGTTTATAACTCATTCCTGTCCGGGGGCTTCCCCAGAGGTGAATAAAATCGTCTGGCGTTAGCCAGAATAAATTACTAAAGACCAATTCGGACAAGAAAGGGATAGTTTATAACTCATTCCTGTCCGGGGGCTTCCCCAGAGGTGAATGAAATCGTCTGGCGTTAGCCAGAATAAATTACTAAAGACCAATTCGGACAAGAAAGGGATAGTTTATAACTCATTCCTGTCCGGGGGTTTCCCCAGAGGTGAATAAAATCGTCTGGCGTTAGCCAGAATAAAATACTAAAGACTAATTCGGACAAGAAAGGGTTAAAGGGATAGTTTATAATATCTCATTCCTGTCCGGGGGCTTCCCCAGAGGTGAATAAAATCGTCTGGCGTTAGCCAGAATAAAATACTAAAGACCAATTCGGACAAGAAAGGGTTAAAGGGATAGTTTATAATATCTCATTCCTGTCCGGGGGCTTCCCCAGAGGTGAATAAAATCGTCTGGCGTTAGCCAGAATAAAATACTAAAGACCAATTCGGACAAGAAAGGGTTAAAGGGATAGTTTATAATATCTCATTCCTGTCCGGGGGCTTCCCCAGTGGTGAATAAAATCGTCTGGCGTTAGCCAGAATAAAATACTAAAGACCAATTCGGAGAAGAAAGGGTTAAAGGGATAGTTTATAAAGGGATAGTTTATAACTCATTCCTGTCCGGGGGCTTCCCCAGAGGTGAATAAAATCGTCTGGCGTTAGCCAGAATAAAATACTAAAGAGAAATTCGGACAAGAAAGGGTTAAAGGGATAGTTTATAACTCATTCCTGTCCGGGGGCTTCCCCAGAGGTGAATAAAATCGTCTGGCGTTAGCCAGAATAAAATACTAAAGAGAAATTCGGACAAGAAAGGGTTAAAGGGATAGTTTATAACTCATTCCTGTCCGGGGGCTTCCCCAGAGGTGAATAAAATCGTCTGGCGTTAGCCAGAATAAAATACTAAAGAGCAATTCGGACAAGAAAGGGTTAAAGGGATAGTTTATAACTCATTCCTGTCCGGGGGCTTCCCCAGAGGCGAATAAAATCGTCTGGCGTTAGCCAGAATAAAATACTAAAGAGAAATTCGGACAAGAAAGGGTTAAAGGGATAGTTTATAACTCATTCCTGTCCGGGGGCTTCCCCAGAGGTGAATAAAATCGTCTGGCGTTAGCCAGAATAAAATACTAAAGAGCAATTCGGACAAGAAAGGGTTAAAGGGATAGTTTATAACTCATTCCTGTCCGGGGGCTTCCCCAGAGGCGAATAAAATCGTCTGGCGTTAGCCAGAATAAAATACTAAAGAGAAATTCGGACAAGAAAGGGTTAAAGGGATAGTTTATAACTCATTCCTGTCCGGGGGCTTCCCCAGAGGTGAATAAAATCGTCTGGCGTTAGCCAGGATAAAATACTAAAGAGCAATTCGGACAAGAAAGGGTTAAAGGGATAGTTTATAATATCTCATTCCTGTCCGGGGGCTTCCCCAGATGTGAATAAAATCGTCTGGCGTTAGCCAGAATAAAATACTAAAGAGCAATTCGGACAAGAAAGGGTTAAAGGGATAGTTTATAATATCTCATTCCTGTCCGGGGGCTTCCCCAGTGGTGAATAAAATCGTCTGGCGTTAGCCAGAATAAAATGCTAAAGAGCAATTCGGACAAGAAAGGGTTAAAGGGATAGTTTATAACTCATTCCTGTCCGGGGGCTTCCCCAGAGGTGAATAAAATCGTCTGGCGTTAGCCAGAATAAAATACTAAAGAGCAATTCGGACAAGAAAGGGTTAAAGGGATAGTTTATAACTCATTCCTGTCCGGGGGCTTCCCCAGAGGTGAATAAAATCGTCTGGCGTTAGCCAGAATAAAATACTAAAGAGCAATTCGGACAAGAAAGGGTTAAAGGGATAGTTTTTAAAGGGATAGTTTATAACTCATTCCTGTCCGGGGGCTTCCCCAGAGGCGAATAAAATCGTCTGGCGTTAGCCAGAATAAAATACTAAAGAGAAATTCGGACAAGAAAGGGTTAAAGGGATAGTTTATAACTCATTCCTGTCCGGGGGCTTCCCCAGAGGTGAATAAAATCGTCTGGCGTTAGCCAGAATAAAATACTAAAGCCCAATTCGGAGAAGAAAGGGTTAAAGGGATAGTTTATAAAGGGATAGTTTATAACTCATTCCTGTCCGGGGGCTTCCCCAGAGGTGAATAAAATCGTCTGGCGTTAGCCAGAATAAAATACTAAAGAGAAATTCGGACAAGAAAGGGTTAAAGGGATAGTTTATAACTCATTCCTGTCCGGGGGCTTCCCCAGAGGTGAATAAAATCGTCTGGCCTTAGCCAGGATAAAATACTAAAGAGCAATTCGGACAAGAAAGGGTTAAAGGGATAGTTTATAACTCATTCCTGTCCGGGGGCTTCCCCAGAGGTGAATAAAATCGTCTGGCGTTAGCCAGAATAAATTACTAAAGACCAATTCGGACAAGAAAGGGATAGTTTATAACTCATTCCTGTCCGGGGGCTTCCCCAGAGGTGAATAAAATCGTCTGGCGTTAGCCAGAATAAAATACTAAAGACCAATTCGGACAAGAAAGGGTTAAAGGGATAGTTTATAACTCATTCCTGTCCGGGGGCTTCCCCAGAGGTGAATAAAATCGTCTGGCGTTAGCCAGAATAAAATACTAAAGACCAATTCGGACAAGAAAGGGTTAAAGGGATAGTTTATAACTCATTCCTGTCCGGGGCTTCCCCAGAGGCGAATAAAATCGTCTGGCGTTAGCCAGAATAAAATACTAAAGACCAATTCGGACAAGAAAGGGTTAAAGGGATAGTTTATAACTCATTCCTGTCCGGGGGCTTCCCCAGAGGTGAATAAAATCGTCTGGCGTTAGCCAGAATAAAATACTAAAGACCAATTCGGACAAGAAAGGGTTAAAGGGATAGTTTATAACTCATTCCTGTCCGGGGGCTTCCCCAGAGGTGAATAAAATCGTCTGGCGTTAGCCAGAATAAAATACTAAAGACCAATTCGGACAAGAAAGGGTTAAAGGGATAGTTTATAACTCATTCCTGTCCGGGGGCTTCCCCAGAGGTGAATAAAATCGTCTGGCGTTAGCCAGAATAAAATACTAAAGACCAATTCGGAGAAGAAAGGGTTAAAGGGATAGTTTATAAAGGGATAGTTTATAACTCATTCCTGTCCGGGGGCTTCCCCAGAGGTGAATAAAATCGTCTGGCGTTAGCCAGAATAAAATACTAAAGAGAAATTCGGACAAGAAAGGGTTAAAGGGATAGTTTATAACTCATTCCTGTCCGGGGGCTTCCCCAGAGGTGAATAAAATCGTCTGGCGTTAGCCAGAATAAAATACTAAAGAGAAATTCGGACAAGAAAGGGTTAAAGGGATAGTTTATAACTCATTCCTGTCCGGGGGCTTCCCCAGAGGTGAATAAAATCGTCTGGCGTTAGCCAGAATAAAATACTAAAGAGAAATTCGGACAAGAAAGGGTTAAAGGGATAGTTTATAACTCATTCCTGTCCGGGGGCTTCCCCAGAGGTGAATAAAATCGTCTGGCGTTAGCCAGAATAAAATACTAAAGAGCAATTCGGACAAGAAAGGGTTAAAGGGATAGTTTATAACTCATTCCTGTCCGGGGGCTTCCCCAGAGGTGAATAAAATCGTCTGGCGTTAGCCAGAATAAAATACTAAAGAGAAATTCGGACAAGAAAGGGTTAAAGGGATAGTTTATAACTCATTCCTGTCCGGGGGCTTCCCCAGAGGTGAATAAAATCGTCTGGCGTTAGCCAGAATAAAATACTAAAGAGCAATTCGGACAAGAAAGGGTTAAAGGGATAGTTTATAACTCATTCCTGTCCGGGGGCTTCCCCAGAGGCGAATAAAATCGTCTGGCGTTAGCCAGAATAAAATACTAAAGAGCAATTCGGACAAGAAAGGGTTAAAGGGATAGTTTATAACTCATTCCTGTCCGGGGGCTTCCCCAGAGGCGAATAAAATCGTCTGGCGTTAGCCAGAATAAAATACTAAAGAGCAATTCGGACAAGAAAGGGTTAAAGGGATAGTTTATAACTCATTCCTGTCCGGGGGCTTCCCCAGAGGTGAATAAAATCGTCTGGCGTTAGCCAGATAAAATACTAAAGAGCAATTCGGACAAGAAAGGGTTAAAGGGATAGTTTATAACTCATTCCTGTCCGGGGGCTTCCCCAGAGGTGAATAAAATCGTCTGGCGTTAGCCAGAATAAAATACTAAAGAGCAATTCGGACAAGAAAGGGTTAAAGGGATAGTTTATAATATCTCATTCCTGTCCGGGGGCTTCCCCAGTGGTGAATAAAATCGTCTGGCGTTAGCCAGAATAAAATACTAAAGAGCAATTCGGACAAGAAAGGGTTAAAGGGATAGTTTATAATATCTCATTCCTGTCCGGGGGCTTCCCCAGAGGTGAATAAAATCGTCTGGCGTTAGCCAGAATAAAATACTAAAGAGCAATTCGGACAAGAAAGGGTTAAAGGGATAGTTTATAACTCATTCCTGTCCGGGGGCTTCCCCAGAGGTGAATAAAATCGTCTGGCGTTAGCCAGAATAAAATACTAAAGAGCAATTCGGACAAGAAAGGGTTAAAGGGATAGTTTATAACTCATTCCTGTCCGGGGGCTTCCCCAGAGGTGAATAAAATCGTCTGGCGTTAGCCAGAATAAAATACTAAAGAGCAATTCGGACAAGAAAGGGTTAAAGGGATAGTTTTAAAGGGATAGTTTATAACTCATTCCTGTCCGGGGGCTTCCCCAGAGGCGAATAAAATCGTCTGGCGTTAGCCAGAATAAAATACTAAAGAGAAATTCGGACAAGAAAGGGTTAAAGGGATAGTTTATAACTCATTCCTGTCCGGGGGCTTCCCCAGAGGTGAATAAAATCGTCTGGCGTTAGCCAGAATAAAATACTAAAGAGAAATTCGGACAAGAAAGGGTTAAAGGGATAGTTTATAACTCATTCCTGTCCGGGGGCTTCCCCAGAGGTGAATAAAATCGTCTGGCGTTAGCCAGAATAAAATACTAAAGCCCAATTCGGAGAAGAAAGGGTTAAAGGGATAGTTTATAAAGGGATAGTTTATAACTCATTCCTGTCCGGGGGCTTCCCCAGAGGTGAATAAAATCGTCTGGCGTTAGCCAGAATAAAATACTAAAGAGAAATTCGGACAAGAAAGGGTTAAAGGGATAGTTTATAACTCATTCCTGTCCGGGGGCTTCCCCAGAGGTGAATAAAATCGTCTGGCGTTAGCCAGAATAAAATACTAAAGAGCAATTCGGACAAGAAAGGGTTAAAGGGATAGTTTATAACTCATTCCTGTCCGGGGGCTTCCCCAGAGGTGAATAAAATCGTCTGGCGTTAGCCAGAATAAATTACTAAAGACCAATTCGGACAAGAAAGGGATAGTTTATAACTCATTCCTGTCCGGGGGCTTCCCCAGAGGTGAATAAAATCGTCTGGCGTTAGCCAGAATAAAATACTAAAGACCAATTCGGACAAGAAAGGGATAGTTTATAACTCATTCCTGTCCGGGGGCTTCCCCAGAGGTGAATAAAATCGTCTGGCGTTAGCGAGAATAAAATACTAAAGACCAATTCGGACAAGAAAGGGTTAAAGGGATAGTTTATAACTCATTCCTGTCCGGGGGCTTCCCCAGAGGTGAATAAAATCGTCTGGCGTTAGCCAGAATAAAATACTAAAGACCAATTCGGACAAGAAAGGGTTAAAGGGATAGTTTATAACTCATTCCTGTCCGGGGGCTTCCCCAGAGGTGAATAAAATCGTCTGGCGTTAGCCAGAATAAAATACTAAAGACCAATTCGGACAAGAAAGGGTTAAAGGGATAGTTTATAACTCATTCCTGTCCGGGGGCTTCCCCAGAGGTGAATAAAATCGTCTGGCGTTAGCCAGAATAAAATACTAAAGACCAATTCGGACAAGAAAGGGTTAAAGGGATAGTTTATAACTCATTCCTGTCCGGGGGCTTCCCCAGAGGTGAATAAAATCGTCTGGCGTTAGCCAGAATAAAATACTAAAGACCAATTCGGACAAGAAAGGGTTAAAGGGATAGATTATAATATCTCATTCCTGTCCGGGGGCTTCCCCAGAGGTGAATAAAATCGTCTGGCGTTAGCCAGAATAAAATACTAAAGACCAATTCGGACAAGAAAGGGTTAAAGGGATAGATTATAATATCTCATTCCTGTCCGGGGGCTTCCCCAGAGGTGAATAAAATCGTCTGGCGTTAGCCAGAATAAAATACTAAAGACCAATTCGGAGAAGAAAGGGTTAAAGGGATAGTTTATAAAGGGATAGTTTATAACTCATTCCTGTCCGGGGGCTTCCCCAGAGGTGAATAAAATCGTCTGGCGTTAGCCAGAATAAAATACTAAAGACCAATTCGGAGAAGAAAGGGTTAAAGGGATAGTTTATAAAGGGATAGTTTATAACTCATTCCTGTCCGGGGGCTTCCCCAGAGGTGAATAAAATCGTCTGGCGTTAGCCAGAATAAAATACTAAAGACCAATTCGGAGAAGAAAGGGTTAAAGGGATAGTTTATAAAGGGATAGTTTATAACTCATTCCTGTCCGGGGGCTTCCCCAGAGGTGAATAAAATCGTCTGGCGTTAGCCAGAATAAAATACTAAAGAGCAATTCGGACAAGAAAGGGTTAAAGGGATAGTTTATAACTCATTCCTGTCCGGGGGCTTCCCCAGAGGTGAATAAAATCGTCTGGCGTTAGCCAGAATAAAATACTAAAGAGAAATTCGGACAAGAAAGGGTTAAAGGGATAGTTTATAACTCATTCCTGTCCGGGGGCTTCCCCAGAGGTGAATAAAATCGTCTGGCGTTAGCCAGAATAAATTACTAAAGACCAATTCGGACAAGAAAGGGATAGTTTATAACTCATTCCTGTCCGGGGGCTTCCCCAGAGGTGAATAAAATCGTCTGGCGTTAGCCAGAATAAATTACTAAAGACCAATTCGGACAAGAAAGGGATAGTTTATAACTCATTCCTGTCCGGGGGCTTCCCCAGAGGCGAATAAAATCGTCTGGCGTTAGCCAGAATAAAATACTAAAGATCAATTCGGACAAGAAAGGGATAGTTTATAACTCATTCCTGTCCGGGGGCTTCCCCAGAGGTGAATAAAATCGTCTGGCGTTAGCCAGAATAAAATCGTCTGGCGTTAGCCAGAATAAAATACTAAAGAGCAATTCGGACAAGAAAGGTTTAAAGGGATAGTTTATAATATCTCATTCCTGTCCGGGGGCTTCCCCAGAGGTGAATAAAATCGTCTGGCGTTAGCCAGGATAAAATACTAAAGACCAATTCGGACAAGAAAGGGTTAAAGGGATAGTTTATAATATCTCATTCCTGTCCGGGGGCTTCCCCAGAGGTGAATAAAATCGTCTGGCGTTAGCCAGAATAAAATACTAAAGAGAAATTGGGACAAGAAAGGGTTAAAGGGATAGTTTATAAAGGGATAGTTTATAACTCATTCCTGTCCGGGGGCTTCCCCAGAGGTGAATAAAATCGTCTGGCGTTAGCCAGAATAAAATACTAAAGAGAAATTCGGACAAGAAAGGGTTAAAGGGATAGTTTATAACTCATTCCTGTCCGGGGGCTTCCCCAGAGGTGAATAAAATCGTCTGGCGTTAGCCAGAATAAAATACTAAAGAGAAATTCGGACAAGAAAGGGTTAAAGGGATAGTTTATAACTCATTCCTGTCCGGGGGCTTCCCCAGAGGTGAATAAAATCGTCTGGCGTTAGCCAGAATAAAATACTAAAGAGCAATTCGGACAAGAAAGGGTTAAAGGGATAGTTTATAACTCATTCCTGTCCGGGGGCTTCCCCAGAGGCGAATAAAATCGTCTGGCGTTAGCCAGAATAAAATACTAAAGAGAAATTCGGACAAGAAAGGGTTAAAGGGATAGTTTATAATATCTCATTCCTGTCCGGGGGCTTCCCCAGAGGCGAATAAAATCGTCTGGCGTTAGCCAGAATAAAATACTAAAGAGCAATTCGGAGAAGAAAGGGTTAAAGGGATAGTTTATAAAGGGATAGTTTATAACTCATTCCTGTCCGGGGGCTTCCCCAGAGGTGAATAAAATCGTCTGGCGTTAGCCAGAATAAAATACTAAAGAGCAATTCGGACAAGAAAGGGTTAAAGGGATAGTTTATAAAGGGATAGTTTATAACTCATTCCTGTCCGGGGGCTTCCCCAGAGGTGAATAAAATCGTCTGGCGTTAGCCAGAATAAAATACTAAAGAGCAATTCGGACAAGAAAGAGTTAAAGGGATAGTTTATAAAGGGATAGTTTATAACTCATTCCTGTCCGGGGGCTTCCCCAGAGGTGAATAAAATCGTCTGGCGTTAGCCAGAATAAAATCGTCTGGCGTTAGCCAGAATAAAATACTAAAGAGCAATTCGGACAAGAAAGGGTTAAAGGGATAGTTTATAACTCATTCCTGTCCGGGGGCTTCCCCAGAGGTGAATAAAATCGTCTGGCGTTAGCCAGAATAAAATACTAAAGAGCAATTCGGACAAGAAAGGGTTAAAGGGATAGTTTATAACTCATTCCTGTCCGGGGGCTTCTCCAGATGTGAATAAAATCGTCTGGCGTTAGCCAGAATAAATTACTAAAGACCAATTCGGACAAGAAAGGGATAGTTTATAACTCATTCCTGTCCGGGGGCTTCCCCAGAGGTGAATAAAATCGTCTGGCGTTAGCCAGAATAAAATACTAAAGACCAATTCGGACAAGAAAGGGATAGTTTATAACTCATTCCTGTCCGGGGGCTTCCCCAGAGGTGAATAAAATCGTCTGGCGTTAGCCAGAATAAAATACTAAAGAGCAATTCGGACAAGAAAGGGTTAAAGGGATAGTTTATAATATCTCATTCCTGTCCGGGGGCTTCCCCAGATGTGAATAAAATCGTCTGGCGTTAGCCAGAATAAAATACTAAAGAGCAATTCGGACAAGAAAGGGTTAAAGGGATAGTTTATAATATCTCATTCCTGTCCGGGGGCTTCCCCAGAGGTGAATAAAATCGTCTGGCGTTAGCCAGAATAAAATACTAAAGAGCAATTCGGACAAGAAAGGGTTAAAGGGATAGTTTATAATATCTCATTCCTGTCCGGGGGCTTCCCCAGAGGTGAATAAAATCGTCTGGCGTTAGCCAGAATAAAATACTAAAGAGCAATTCGGACAAGAAAGGGTTAAAGGGATAGTTTATAACTCATTCCTGTCCGGGGGCTTCCCCAGAGGTGAATAAAATCGTCTGGCGTTAGCCAGAATAAAATACTAAAGAGCAATTCGGACAAGAAAGGGTTAAAGGGATAGTTTATAACTCATTCCTGTCCGGGGGCTTCCCCAGAGGTGAATAAAATCGTCTGGCGTTAGCCAGAATAAAATACTAAAGAGCAATTCGGACAAGAAAGGGTTAAAGGGATAGTTTATAACTCATTCCCGTCCGTGGGCTTCCCCAGAGGTGAATAAAATCGTCTGGCGTTAGCCGGAATAAAATACTAAAGAGCAATTCGGACAAGAAAGGGTTAAAGGGATAGTTTATAACTCATTCCTGTCCGGGGGCTTCCCCAGAGGTGAATAAAATCGTCTGGCGTTAGCCAGAATAAAATACTAAAGAGCAATTCGGACAAGAAAGGGTTAAAGGGATAGTTTATAACTCATTCCTGTCCGGGGGCTTCCCCAGAGGTGAATAAAATCGTCTGGCGTTAGCCAGAATAAAATACTAAAGAGCAATTCGGACAAGAAAGGGTTAAAGGGATAGTTTATAACTCATTCCTGTCCGGGGGCTTCCGCAGAGGTGAATAAAATCGTCTGGCGTTAGCCAGAATAAAAAAATACTAAAGAGCAATTCGGACAAGAAAGGGTTAAAGGGATAGTTTATAACTCATTCCTGTCCGGGGGCTTCCCCAGAGGTGAATAAAATCGTCTGGCGTTAGCCAGAATAAAATACTAAAGAGCAATTCGGACAAGAAAGGGTTAAAGGGATAGTTTATAACTCATTCCTGTCCGGGGGCTTCCCCAGAGGTGAATAAAATCGTCTGGCGTTAGCCAGAATAAAATACTAAAGAGCAATTCGGACAAGAAAGGGTTAAAGGGATAGTTTATAACTCATTCCTGTCCGGGGGCTTCCCCAGAGGTGAATAAAATCGTCTGGCGTTAGCCAGAATAAAATTCTAAAGAGCAATTCGGACAAGAAAGGGTTAAAGGGATAGTTTATAACTCATTCCTGTCCGGGGGCTTCCCCAGAGGTGAATAAAATCGTCTGGCGTTAGCCAGAATAAAATACTAAAGAGCAATTCGGACAAGAAAGGGTTAAAGGGATAGTTTATAACTCATTCCTGTCCGGGGGCTTCCCCAGAGGCGAATAAAATCGTCTGGCGTTAGCCAGAATAAAATACTAAAGAGCAATTCGGACAAGAAAGGGTTAAAGGGATAGTTTATAACTCATTCCTGTCCGGGGGCTTCCCCAGAGGTGAATAAAATCGTCTGGCGTTAGCCAGGATAAAATACTAAAGAGCAATTCGGACAAGAAAGGGTTAAAGGGATAGTTTATAACTCATTCCTGTCCGGGGGCTTCCCCAGAGGTGAATAAAATCGTCTGGCGTTAGCCAGAATAAATTACTAAAGACCAATTCGGACAAGAAAGGGATAGTTTATAACTCATTCCTGTCCGGGGGCTTCCCCAGAGGTGAATAAAATCGTCTGGCGTTAGCCGGAATAAAATACTAATGACCAATTCGGACAAGAAAGGGTTAAAGGGATAGTTTATAACTCATTCCTGTCCGGGGGCTTCCCCAGAGGTGAATAAAATCGTCTGGCGTTAGCCAGAATAAAATACTAAAGAGCAATTCGGACAAGAAAGGGTTAAAGGGATAGTTTATAACTCATTCCTGTCCGGGGGCTTCCCCAGAGGCGAATAAAATCGTCTGGCGTTAGCCAGAATAAAATACTAAAGAGCAATTCGGACAAGAAAGGGTTAAAGGGATAGTTTATAACTCATTCCTGTCCGGGGGCTTCCCCAGAGGCGAATAAAATCGTCTGGCGTTAGCCAGAATAAAATACTAAAGAGCAATTCGGACAAGAAAGGGTTAAAGGGATAGTTTATAACTCATTCCTGTCCGGGGGCTTCCCCAGAGGTGAATAAAATCGTCTGGCGTTAGCCAGAATAAAATACTAAAGAGCAATTCGGACAAGAAAGGGTTAAAGGGATAGTTTATAACTCATTCCTGTCCGGGGGCTTCCCCAGAGGTGAATAAAATCGTCTGGCGTTAGCCAGAATAAAATACTAAAGAGCAATTCGGACAAGAAAGGGTTAAAGGGATAGTTTATAACTCATTCCTGTCCGGGGGCTTCCCCAGAGGCGAATAAAATCGTCTGGCGTTAGCCAGCATAAAATACTAAAGAGAAATTCGGACAAGAAAGGGTTAAAGGGATAGTTTATAACTCATTCCTGTCCGGGGGCTTCCCCAGAGGTGAATAAAATCGTCTGGCGTTAGCCAAAATAAATTACTAAAGACCAATTCGGACAAGAAAGGGATAGTTTATAACTCATTCCTGTCCGGGGGCTTCCCCAGAGGTGAATAAAATCGTCTGGCGTTAGCCAGAATAAAATACTAAAGACCAATTCGGACAAGAAAGGGTTAAAGGGATAGTTTATAACTCATTCCTGTCCGGGGGCTTCCCCAGAGGTGAATAAAATCGTCTGGCGTTAGCCGGAATAAAATACTAATGACCAATTCGGACAAGAAAGGGTTAAAGGGATAGTTTATAACTCATTCCTGTCCGGGGGCTTCCCCAGTGGTGAATAAAATCGTCTGGCGTTAGCCAGAATAAAATACTAAAGAGCAATTCGGACAAGAAAGGGTTAAAGGGATAGTTTATAACTCATTCCTGTCCGGGGGCTTCCCCAGAGGCGAATAAAATCGTCTGGCGTTAGCCAGAATAAAATACTAAAGAGCAATTCGGACAAGAAAGGGTTAAAGGGATAGTTTATAACTCATTCCTGTCCGGGGGCTTCCCCAGAGGCGAATAAAATCGTCTGGCGTTAGCCAGAATAAAATACTAAAGAGAAATTCGGACAAGAAAGGGTTAAAGGGATAGTTTATAACTCATTCCTGTCCGGGGGCTTCCCCAGAGGTGAATAAAATCGTCTGGCGTTAGCCAGAATAAAATACTAAAGAGCAATTCGGACAAGAAAGGGTTAAAGGGATAGTTTATAACTCATTCCTGTCCGGGGGCTTCCCCAGAGGTGAATAAAATCGTCTGGCGTTAGCCAGAATAAAATACTAAAGAGCAATTCGGACAAGAAAGGGTTAAACCGATAGTTTATAACTCATTCCTGTCCGGGGGCTTCCCCAGAGGTGAATAAAATCGTCTGGCGTTAGCCAGAATAAAATACTAAAGAGCAATTCGGACAAGAAAGGGTTAAAGGGATAGTTTATAACTCATTCCTGTCCGGGGGCTTCCCCAGAGGCGAATAAAATCGTCTGGCGTTAGCCAGCATAAAATACTAAAGAGAAATTCGGACAAGAAAGGGTTAAAGGGATAGTTTATAACTCATTCCTGTCCGGGGGCTTCCCCAGAGGTGAATAAAATCGTCTGGCCTTAGCCAGGATAAAATACTAAAGAGCAATTCGGACAAGAAAGGGTTAAAGGGATAGTTTATAACTCATTCCTGTCCGGGGGCTTCCCCAGATGTGAATAAAATCGTCTGGCGTTAGCCAGAATAAAATACTAAAGAGCAATTCGGACAAGAAAGGGTTAAAGGGATAGTTTATAACTCATTCCTGTCCGGGGGCTTCCCCAGATGTGAATAAAATCGTCTGGCGTTAGCCAGAATAAAATACTAAAGAGCAATTCGGACAAGAAAGGGTTAAAGGGATAGTTTATAACTCATTCCTGTCCGGGGGCTTCCCCAGAGGTGAATAAAATCGTCTGGCGTTAGCCAGAATAAAATACTCTGGCGTTAGCCAGAATAAAATACTAAAGAGCAATTCGGACAAGAAAGGGTTAAAGGGATAGTTTATAACTCATTCCTGTCCGGGGGCTTCCCCAGAGGTGAATAAAATCGTCTGGCGTTAGCCAGAATAAAATACTAAAGAGCAATTCGGACAAGAAAGGGTTAAAGGGATAGTTTATAACTCATTCCTGTCCGGGGGCTTTCCCAGAGGTGAATAAAATCGTCTGGCGTTAGCCAGAATAAAATACTAAAGAGCAATTCGGACAAGAAAGAGTTAAAGGGATAGTTTTTAAAGGGATAGTTTATAACTCATTCCTGTCCGGGGGCTTCCCCAGAGGTGAATAAAATCGTCTGGCCTTAGCCAGGATAAAATACTAAAGACCAATTCGGACAAGAAAGGGATAGTTTATAACTCATTCCTGTCCGGGGGCTTCCCCAGAGGTGAATAAAATCGTCTGGCGTTAGCCAGAATAAATTACTAAAGACCAATTCGGACAAGAAAGGGATAGTTTATAACTCATTCCTGTCCGGGGGCTTCCCCAGAGGTGAATAAAATCGTCTGGCGTTAGCCAGAATAAAATACTAAAGACCAATTCGGACAAGAAAGGGTTAAAGGGATAGTTTATAACTCATTCCTGTCCGGGGGCTTCCCCAGAGGTGAATAAAATCGTCTGGCGTTAGCCAGAATAAAATACTAAAGAGCAATTCGGACAAGAAAGGGTTAAAGGGATAGTTTATAACTCATTCCTGTCCGGGGGGGGGGGGGGGGGGCTTATAAAAAGCCGAGGATTAAAGTGCCGAGCGGTTAAACGCGGTTCAAAGTTCCCAATCACAATACAACCGAATAACATGGCCGATTCGGGTGATAATAAAAAGAAGCGTGGACCATACAAATTGTATTTAACTCCCTCCGAAGATGGTTACAGTTCTGTTGTGCCAAGAACTACAAAGTGGCGTCGTCTTAATGCTGTTGAGCAGCATGAATTAAGCCTTTCCCAAGAAAGTCATGGACATTTTGACTTTAATATAAACGAAGAAGAAGGCGATGAGAACATCACATGCACACAGCAGCCGGAAGAAAACGAGGGACATGCTGCACACGATGATTCTTATCATTTACAGTTTTCAGAAGACGATGATCTTTTCCAAGGCTGCCAAGAAGGAATGATTCCTGACCATGAGTCAACCAACACAGGTGGTGTACCGATGCTATTTTTTAACATTGAATATCGATTCATTCCATGGACAGTCAGGCAGTGTTGCTACTATAAGATATAGTGGTTGTGAAACAAAACATGGCTACTTTCATCCTTCATGACGATGTTGCCTGAACCCTGAGCATTAGGCAATTAAGTGTTTGTGTATATGATCAAAATGCTTATTCTGTAATTTTATTTGTGTGATTCAGACTCAGCAGATGACATATTGGATGATATACACGATGAAGATGCTTCCCAAGACCAAAATCCACATCATGTACATGTAAGTGAACTTTTTTTTCTTTGTTTTACTGTAATTCACATAACCTGCGTGTAGAAATAAGCTTTGGGGATTCAACACTTGGCAACCAGTGACAGGGTGTGTAATATGCTAAATTTTGCCACAATAGTATATATATATATATATATATATATATATATATATACATGTAATGTAATCTTGATCTATAACTAGTAATGTTTAATCATTGTTGTTTAATCATTTTATAAAAAGAATTTTTATATTTTATAACAAGAGAAAAGTAATATGTAAGCTTAGCCTGTGTGCAGCATGGATATATACTGTAATTCAGTCTGTGAAAATTCACTTATTGCTTGTTGACCCCCCCCCCCCCCCCCCACTGAGCTTCTCAGATCTGAGGAGTAGATTTTGATTGACCAAATCATAAGCCCTGTCTTATTCCAAATACAGTTGGTTCTCTGGTAATCCTCGTGATATCAATGAACCAATATGAATTGTATGAGTACCGTATTGTATTAGAACACTCAGAACCTACCTCTCACTCACGGCTCTCAGATCTGAGAAACTCAACAAGGGGCTGACAAGCTATCGGGTGAGTTTTCACAGACTGAATTGCCAAGTGTATATTCAGGCTGTACACAGGCTATGTGTAAGCGAGCTTCAAAAAGTGGTCTTGTGGTGATGAGAATCAAGGAATCTCCTAACTTGACCTGTTGTAGCTCAGTCAGTAATTGAACTGGACTAGCAAACTGAATGTTGCGGGTTAGAATCCCAGCTGGGCCAAGTAGAGTTTTCTCTACTTGTCCGATATGGTCTGTCACTTGCATGCAGCAACACTTTATTATCATATATATATATATATATATATATATATATATATATATATATATATATATATAAAAGAATAATTATTTTTACTTTGGCATAAGTTTGCCAAAACATGTTTACATTAAAAAAATGTGTCATTCACTTGAAGTTTATAGTAACTTTAGTGCTATAATAAGAACATATGGAAATATATATATATATATATATATATATATATATATATATATATATAAGCTTCTAGGACAGCGTCGGCCACAGTTGAAATCCAAATATTACCAGGGTTAAGTCACGTTGGCCTGAAAAACAGAGAAAAATCTTCTCGACGTTTCGAGTGAAGGCCCTTCGTCAGGAGAAATTGATAAACAACTCACATGTGGTCACGCGTATTTATAGCAGAGCTACAATGGGAATCACGTGAACACATGTAAGTATATATATATATATATGTATATATTTATATATATATATATATATATATATATATATATATTTATGCCTTTCCATCGTGGTCTTTGACTATTAATATGTGCACTGCATTACCTGAGCTCTGTTTACTGGGAATAGTAAAAGACGTTCACACACAATATGGAATGAATATGGCTATGGTCCCCCTGGACCAAAGCCGCGTTTATTACAAATTCGTAATTAAATTATCTAATTAATTTCCATAGTGCAAACTGATGATTGAGCCCAGTAAAGATGAGGGCAATAAAACGCCAAATATATAAGAAAGAATATACTCTAATACAAATCATAACATAATGGTGGTCAGCCAACGGGGAGGAGGTGGGCAAATGGAATGGGTTCTACCTACCCTCTTGAAGGTCAGTGCTGAATGAGACAGAACGCGTGGAAGAGATATCCTATAACAGCTAGATCGCACTATGCCCAATAGGGGGTGGCTGTAATTCTAACCCTCTCCTATGGAAGACAGACCACCTGTTACGTTATGTTAGTCTGATAACAAGTTATAGAATCCTTACACAAGTTATTACATTATTTATATTACTCTTTACAATACAGACCAACAGATGGAAAACATAAAAATTCTATTGGTGCCCAAATATTCCCTTTATGCCTTTCCATCGTGGTCTTTGACTGTTAATATGTGCACTGCATTACCTGAGCTCTGTTTACTGGGAATAGTAAAAGACGTTTACACACAATATGGAATGAATATGGCTATGGTCCCCCTGGACCAAAGCCGCGTTTATTACAAATTCGTAATTAAATTATCTAATTAATTTCCATAGTGCAAACTGATGGTTGAGCCCAGTAAAGGTGAGGGCAATAAAACGCCAAAGCATCATTATGCAAATGATGATGCAGCCCCACCCCAGGAAATGCAGTGCAGCATAATAAGAGTGAAGATCATTAGAACATTTCGGAATACTGAAACACACCTTGATGCAAACTGCCCAAATGCATTTTCTCCGGCTAAGTGCGACCACTAGAAAGCAATGCAGCCTAGTAAAATCTTTCAAAATGTGGATGTACAATTTTTCCAAATGCAATACACGGTGCACGGATCTGATAAGTACTTCCATTTTAAGATAAATTTTGAAATGTCAAATATGTATCAATACTAACCTCAGTGTAAATTAACGATTGTAAAAGATTATAGTCCGTGTCACTGGTCAATTGCTTGCTAAATTATGTGTAAATTTCACCTATTTGAGTCGAAGAGTTCGTAAGATTGCTGCCCTTGCTAGACAATCATATTCTGAGATAAAAACATAAACCGACCTGAGTTTTTATTTATAAGATTGGACAATTTGTTTCAAGTGAAATGAAAGACTGCCGCCCTTGCAAACAGTCTCATTACTCAAACACACAGTGGATTGGATATATGTACATATATATACGTATATATATACACATACCCACATGCATATACATATGCATACACATACACATGCACACACACATACACATATACACATATATTACTGTGCTAAAAGGCTGGTATATCAGGGTAGCCAGGAAAAAACCTGTCGCTGGTAAAAACCCTTTGGGAAAAGCCAGAAACAGGAAAACCTGAGTGGGGACAAGATAAAACCAGCAAGCCTCCCCACGAAGCATCAAAATTAGACAGGTGCTATATTTCGGAAGAACTACAATGTCTTTCCTGAAGTAAAGTTGTTATAGAGTTCTAAGGTATAGGTATGGCCATACAAGGCTCACTACAATATATCCATATTATTCTAACTATTTGACTCTGCATGCTTTACACAATACTGCACATGTCTAAATGCATGTGAATACAGTGTACTTCAAATTGATTGCTCCAAGTGACAAAACAGTGGCACATTCTGCTGGTAGTAATTTTCCTTATCGTTTGACAATTCCTCAGCTTTCCTCATTATGATGCAAATAATGTTGCCATCGTAGAAAACTTTTCTTCTACCTGGGATCAACCATTATGGCAATTGGGAAAATAGACTGACAATCTCTTGGTCGGGTTGAATGGTAACTGGCATATTGAAGATAATCAGTGCGGAATTCTGCAAAATAAGAGAGAAAGACGGCAGAATCTATTCCCGGGTGAATAAATTGAAGTTGTCCGGGAAAACCCGCTGCGCCTGAATATTTTCGGATATTTTACAGTTGAAAAATTAACTATGTTGTAGTAACTGTAGCAGAGAAAACAAACTATATAATGTATAGCATGGACAATCTTTAAATGCTATTGCATGAATGGAGAGAAATGGAAGGTATAGTTTGGTTACCAAAAGGTTAAAAAGGTTAAAAAATCACCAATCATGTTGTTGGAAAACAAATAATGGCAGGTCGAAACAAGGTAAACATATTTTGTTGGCAGGTCAAAACAATGTTAACCTGTTGTTCCATATCATGTAAAAAATAATCAAGGCAAAATGATATAAACAATAATACAAGAGGACAAAGCCTTGAAACAGATATCAACTGATTGAGAATGACATCTCATATATCGCGATATATGTCACGTTCACGTTTGCACGAGCTTTTTAGCTCCTTAGTGATACGTGCTTAAATAAATTATCTTATCTTATCTTATCTCAATAACTTAAAACAAAAATCATGGCGAGAACTGGCATGGCCTAACCCGAAGGGTGCTGCTGCACCAAATACTTAAAATTAAAAAGCACCAATGAAACTGGCACCCGTATCTAAAGGGGGTTGAAGCCATATTAAATTAAAATGCGAATTACAACAGCGAATTACAATTAGCACTAGCAGGTATATAGCTTGGCTAACTAAAAGCGGGTTAAATTTAAGAGAAGAAGAGACTAACAATTTTGCCTCTGAAAAGACTCACAATTTCCCCTCCGAAGCGACGAACACTTTTGCTTTAGAAGAGACTAACAATTTCGCCTCCGCGAAGAGACTAACAATTTCGCCTACGAAGAGACTAACAATTTCGCCTCCGAAGAGACTAACAATTTCGCCTCCGAAGAGACTAACAATTTCGCCTCCGAAGAGACTAACAAGTTCGCCTCCGAAGAGACTAACAATTTCGCCTCCGAAGAGACTAACAATTTCGCCTCCGAAGAGACTAACAATTTCGCCTCCGAAGAGACTAACAAGTTCGCCTCCGAAGAGACTAACAATTTCGCCTCCGAAGAGACTAACAAGTTCGCCTCCGAAGAGACTAACAATTTCGCCTCCGAAGAGACTAACAATTTCGCCTCCGAAGAGACTAACAATTTCGCCTCCGAAGAGACTAACAATTTCGCCTCCGAAGAGACTAACAATTCGCCTCCGAAGAGACTAACAATTTCGCCTCCGAAGAGACTAACAATTTCGCCTCCGAAGAGACTAACAATTTCGCCTCCGAAGAGACTAACAATTTCGCCTCCGAAGAGACTAACAATTTCGCCTCCGAAGAGACTAACAAGTTCGTCTCTGGCTCTGAATAGAGTCATGAGACTAACATATTCTGGCATGGCAGACATATAGTCGCCGCAGTAGTCAAGTTATGAACTAGGTCGTGACAACACATATAGAAGTCAAGGATGGTCATCAGGGGCGGATCTAGACTGTTGCAACTGTTGCAAATGCAACAGTCAAAATGTCCGGGAAAACGAAAAACGACATTAAAAGATAATAATAATTCAATTTGAAAAATTACCTAACGGTTTATAACTCGAAAGCTCAGCCTCGGCCCTCCAGTCTTCGCTTCGAGCAAAATCCGGGAAAATTCTAACCCGCAATTGGGTGAGATTGTCATCACCCAGAAAACCCGCAATATACAATATTTCCGGCCGAACCCCCCCCCCCCCCCATCTCCTTGTGCAACATCCTTGTGCAACAGGCCTGGTCCGCTGTTGCACCAGATCAGTCTGAAGTCGTTTGTGCAACAGTTGAGCTAAATATAGTCCGTGAAACAGGCTATCTTTAGCATTTGTGCAACAGCTAGGGGTAGCTGTCCAATCAAAACACTAGACTGTGCAACAGTTGCAACAGATTGCGAAATCTGTTTCGCTTCTCAGATGATGTTATTGAGTACGCTTCATTCGACCTACTCGGCTTCTTTCAAGAATAAATGGCTTCTAACGATGTACGTGTTACAACCGCTGTTGAATATATTGAATGGAAGTTATTCTCGAGAGGAAACAGACTGTAAACTTATCGCTCTCAAGCGCGAGTGCGAGCGTAATATTTCAAAAGGATGCGGAAAGAATCTTGGTGAAGATCTATGCTGTACTTTGTGCAGGAATCGCGCGCCTTGAATCACTACCCAGTGAGGTAAGCCTTAACAGCTTAGCTTATGAATAATATTCTATAAATTAATATTATATTATACTGTATGCTAATGAGTCCTCACTCAGTGTTTCGTGGGAATCAGCTCTCCGCTGTTCGGTTTCAATATTTACTGCAGTCAGTGAGTCAAGTCTGACAGTCACTTTCCATATTAAATACATTTTGAGTTTAGACTAGTCTCTTTCTCTCGTTTATGCTTTGTACAGTATAGTATTACTAAGCGCTTCTCGGTTGTATTTATGTTTAATTGTGTATCTAATTACAATACGTTATCTTAAATATATACAAAACGGTCTTCCAAGATAGCTTTAACTTGCTCTCAGAATGCGGGAAATGCGTTTTTAGAGGTCCTAATTTTCAAAATTTTCCGGGGGGCATGTCCCCGTATCCCCCTAGATGGAGTGAACCACGCCATGCGTGCAACAGTCAAATATTTTCCTAGATCCCCCCCTGCTCATATGTAAAGCCGGTAGCAACCGACCAAATTGTTACGCGCAAAAAATAAAGGCTTTAATCCTATTGGCGCGAGACAGTTGTTAATTGCGCGGAAATGGAGCTTGATAAAGCCACACTCCTACGAGTATTAATAATATGTTTTATAAATCGGATCCAAGGAGAAATCCGGCTTTGCATAACAAGATTAAATATTTTAAGTTATTAGGATAATCACACTTTGTCATCCTTATTGAAAGTGAAACCAACAAAAACATTTGAAAATTGTTTACGAGGCAATCTTGACGTTAGCATAATAACTTATCACTGATACCGACCACGTGTGTTGGCGTGAAACAAGATATGAAACAAAAACCACAATTTCCTGGACAACAACTTGAGGACAAGCCTGAGAAGGACAATTTTTTAAGCAACACCATTTACGGCAGAAAAAGTTCGAAAACATGAAGGTATTTTGAAACTGACTCATACACATACATAATATATACATACCCATATACGTACCCATATACATACAACATGCATATACATACACATATCTACATATATATATACACACATACATACATATGCACAGCCGTCCATACCTACATATCTATATCGCGGGAACTACAACCGCCGTAGATATGTCCCGCGGCAATGATGCTATTAAAATGTGATCTAGTTGCGGCCATGACCATGTGGTCAATTCGAAAAACAAAGTACACAATTGCGCAATTGAACAACGCCATAACCCACTTATAGTACGTGGAACAAATCTACTCATCGTAAATGGCTCAATAATGTGACCTAGCTGATAATGGCCGATATATGCAAGCTTCGTAAACGATGGACAAGTGACAAATAAGTGACTGCCATCTTCCTTCACCCCTTCATTATGGCGAGAAATATTCGAACTTAGTAATACTTATTTAGGTTGTGGAACGCATCACTGTTAGATAACATTTAGTTGGCAAGTTCGCGTTAACCAAACGTAGAAGTGCGCAAAATATCGCCATATTGTATAGTAGAAAAATTATAAACATTTGACGCGTGAACCTTTTAAAATACAGTATATAAAGCTCATCTTCTTCATAGAATCATTAAGATGGGCAGAAAAACTATTGTAACATAAGATTCAAAACAATTCTTACCTTGAAAAGAAAGAACAACACGAATACCATCTTGAATTCTCCAAATTCAAATGGAATGGGTTCTACCTACCCTCTTGAAGGTCAGTGCTGAATGAGACAGAACGCGTGGAAGAGATATCCTATAACAGCTAGATCGCACTATGCCCAATAGGGGGTGGCTGTAATTCTAACCCTCTCCTATGCAAGACAGACCACCTGTTACGTTATGTTAGTCTGATAACAAGTTATAGAATCCTTACACAAGTTATTACATTATTTATATTACTCTTTACAATACAGACCAACAGATGGAAAACATAAAAATTCTATTGGTGCCCAAATATTCCCTATATATATATATATAATCGAAATATGGTATAGTAGGTTAATACTGCCAAAACAGTATATTTCTCTCTGCCGAAGGGCCTTCGCTCGAAACGTTAGACCACTCACGTTCTCTGTTTCGGCAGTATTAACCTACTATACCATATTTCGATTGTTGTTTGAACACAGCCTACGCAGCACACTACTTTTATTGTATATATATATATATATATATATATATATATATATATATATATATATATATATATATATATATATATATATAGTAAAATAAAGACAAAGTTGGTTTACTTCATAAGAACTTTATTCACGACAAATTTGTTTCGTGTGGCAAGCAAAGCTTACCACACTCGTCAGGTGACTATCGCGTTTGTTGACAAACGCGATAGTCACCTGACGAGTGTGGTAAGCTTTGCTTGCCACACGAAACAAATTTGTCGTGAATAAAGTTCTTATGAAGTAAACCAACTTTGTCTTTATTTTACTATTTCGCTCTACTTCGGTATTGAGCACTCTATCTATATGATTTCGAACTCGATACTAATTATCTGTTCACTTATCTATATATATATATATATATATATATATATATATATATATATATATATTGTTATATTTTAATATCAGTATTCATATAAAATAATGTATTCATGTATTTTAATTAATTAGCCGTGTATATAAAGAGGACGTATATTATTTTAGATTTATTCACTGATGAAGCCTTAACTGGTGAAATGTCTGAAATTAAGATTATAAAATCTTTTTAAAAATTTGCCTGAAGAAGCCTACATTTATATATATGTATATATATATATATATATATATATATATATATATATATATATATATATATATATATATATATATATATATATATATATATACAGTATATACAGTATATACAGTATATACAGTATATACAGTATATGCTGTACATGATAATTCTTATCATTTACAGTTTTCAGAAGATGATGATCTTTTCCAAGACTGCCAAGAAGGAATGATTTCTGACCATGAGTCAACCAACACAGGTGGTGTACCGATGCTATTTTTTAACATTGAATATCGATTCATTCCATGGACATTCAGGCAGTGTTGCTACTGTAAGATATGCTATTTTGATAGCATACATATTCAGGGCCAATAGGAAAGTCAATTTAGGTCGAATATTGCCATTAGATTGCTTTGGTGCTCTGTTCAATCATTTGTTATCTCAGTTGCCAATATTTTAATCCTCCAAAGAGAAATAATCACCTACTATTTTCTCCTAGATGTTCATTCAATTCTTTTTACAAGGTGGTGTGGAATATCTGCCCAAGTCATAGACTCTTTAATGAAGAGAATTATAATCTTAAATTGAGTCACCATGGAATTGCCCTGTGTATATGATCAAAATACTTATTCTGTAATTTTATTTGTGTGATTCAGACTCAGCAGATGACATATTGGATGATATACACGATGAAGATGCTTCCCAAGACCAAAATCCACATCATGTACATGTAAGTGAACTTTTTTCTTTGTTTTACTGTAATTCACATAACCCGCATATAGAAATAAGCTTTGGGGATTCAACACTTGGCAACCAGTGACAGGGTCTGTAATATGCTAAATTTTGCCACAAGAGTAATTATATATATATATATATATATATATATATATAACTAATAATGTTTAATCATTGTCATTTAATCATTTTATAAAAAATAAATGTTTTTATATTTTATAACAAGAGAAAAGTAATATATTATAATAATGTGTAAGCTAGCCTGTGTGCAGCCTGGATATACTGTATACTGTAATTCAGTCTGCAAATTCACTTGATAGCTTGTCGACCCCCCACTGAGCTTCTCAGTTCTGAGAAGTAGATTTTGATTGACCAAATCACAAGCCCTGTCTTATTCCAATTCCAATTGGTTCTCTGACTGAATTGCCAAGTGTATATTCAGGCTGTACACAGGCTATGTGTACTGTAAGCAAGCTTCAAAAAGTGGTCTTACCATATTATAAAGCCTTTGAAATATCACTCTCTTTAATTACTCAAACTGTCTGAAGTTAGCCTGAGTGTAAGAGTGGCAAATGGCACTTATCTTCCCCTAGCTAGGTTGTTGAGTCCAATTGTCTGGTGTTTGCCACACTGTGGAATTATGCCAAAAGTGCAAAATAGCACAAAAGCCAAGGTAGTTGGGGTTGACAATTCAAAGTGTCTCACAGCCAAATAAAATACCAAAGTGTACAATTGTTAGTAAATGTTAGTGCCCTGTATAGGATCTTGCATTCACCTTAAACAAAGCATGGTATTTTAGATCAAGTGCGAGTTAGGATAATGTACGTTTACAAAATTTTGTACTGTACATGTAAATTTATTAATATGGAGATGTACTGCACTGTATGGTGATAACTTTTGAAATGCTTAATTACTCTGATATAATTATAACTTTCACTTTGTTTTATTTTATGTGATAATGTGTAAAATATATTGAATTGAGTTTTGTTTCTCACTTGAAATTGTTTTTGTTTTCGTTTATATGTAGGAAAACCATTCAAATGATGAACAACAGACAGATGAGGACAGTCCATTGTATGAAAATGCATCACTGACTGTTGGCTAATGTCTTCTTCTTATAATGGCATTTATTCTTGGGAATAAATTGACTGGAGTTGCTGTTGGAAACCTACTCAGGTTTCTAGCTTTAATTCTACCAAGTGGATCTCGTTTGCCACAGACCAAGTTTTTGTTCGATAAGTATTTTAATGTTTTTAAAGAGGGTTTAGAGTTTAAACTTTTTTGCCCTTTTTGTAAATCACTGCTTGAGACATGTGATAACATACAATGTTCACTTTGTGAAAAGAATTATGATAAGCAGAAACTCTTAGAGGCAGGTAATTTTTTCATATACCTTCCTCTGGAGAAACAATTACTCGATTTATTTCAACGTCAAGGTTCAGGTCTGAATTTGGATTATCGTTTTTCTCGCGAAAAACGGTCTCCAGATTCCATTGAAGATATTTATGATGGTCAGATGTATAAATCCATTGCAAATGGAGAACTGCTTACTGATCCAAATTCATTAAGTCTCTCATTTAATTGTGACGGTGTGCCTGTATTCCGATCCTCCAGCTACAGCATTTGGCCACTACAGGGCATTGTTAATGAACTCCCCCCTCAGCAACGGAAACAAAACATTTTTCTTCTTGGTTTGTGGTTTGGTACTGGTAAACCTTCTATGATGGAATTTCTTCATCCATTTACCAAAGAACTCAGGAAACTGTCAGAGCACTACATTCAATATCAAATGTTTCTACAAATGATGATGTGATCAACATTATCTTTTCGTATCTGGATGTGCAACTGAAAGGCCATGCGCGACTGAAGAAGGCAAAGAAAATGGGAGAAAATGTTTCTCTTTTAGGAGCTTCATATTTCCGGCAATTGGGAATTGAAGAGAAATACTTGGTTGAAGAATATCAGAGAAACGACGATATTCAGGATGAAGCAGAATTTTTTACCAAAGCTGTCGTTGACGGTAATGTGATCCACTGTTGTAACTACACACGCAAGTGTCGTCGAAAGAATTACATTGTTGGCACAAGCGATGGTAGGACAGTTGAACTTGTAGTTTTCACTGCTGTGAAAAGTGGTGAAGATGAATGCAAGTCAATTGCCTTTGCAAGAAGTATTAAAACTGAACAACTTTCGCTGTATCCTGACAGCGAGTGTGGCCATTTGTGCAGCCACATCAGGAAAGTTTTTGAAATTGAGTCTGCGTTAGAGGTTGTTGACTTGAGTGAAATAAGTGACAAATTTGCTCTAATTGATTGTGAGGGTGGACTAGGAATGTTTGTTTGCAAACTGCCCAATATTCTTGATAGGGATTAACAATTAATTAATCTGAACTGTGTGTGCATGTTATAATACGGTATGTACGAATTATTTATAACAGCTTATTTGCGTGTATTAACTCGAAGCTATATATAATTATGTTCCTTCAACTTGATGCAGGCAAAATTTGTTGAATTGTGTTTGCAACAATTTCTTGTTAATTGTTGTTTATATACTTTTGTTTAAATAACTGGTAGACTGACTTGTCATGCACAACAAATCAAGCGTAGTACGATGCTTGTTTTGATATGTGTTTTAGTATCCATATTATAACAAAAGAAGAAGAATTTCAAATGAAGTCGACTTCATTTGAAATTCTTCTTCTTCACATACGCAGCTGAAGGACAACTGAATGTTTAAACATATTATAACAACTTAATTTGTATTTCACAATTCACAAATTTTCTTTGCTATCAATGGATTGTTCCCAGAAATACCACCAGTATCATTTTCTGCACTTAAATTTAGAAACGTTCCTATAAATTTATAGAGAATTTTAAATGTTGGTAGTTATGGAAAAGTCCATTAATTGTCATGCTCATGCACAAAAGTGAGCCACGTACGTTTTATCACATTTTTATTGGCTTGTACATTTTAAATAATTATTCTGACATGTAAATTTTATTGGTAGATTTTGACCTAAATATATAATCACACACATTCACATGTGAAAATATATTTGCGTTTGTGATTACATGTGATCACATGTGAAGCATTATTTGTTCACATGTGAAGATATAATTTTTCTTGTGATCACATGTGATCACATGTGCTCACATGTGATCACATGTGAAGCTTTATTTGTTCACATGTGAAAACAAAAATACACATGTGAACCACATGTGATCACATGTGATTACATGTGATCACATGTGAACCACATGTGAAAAACATGTGGAATTTTCATAAGGGTATATATATATATGATATATGATATATATATATATATGATATATATATATATATGTATCATATATATATATATAATATATATCATATATATATATGATATATATGAGATATATATATATATATATATATATGATATGTATATATATATATATATGATATATATATATGTATATATATATATATAATATATATATATATATGTATATATATAAATATTACCAGGGTTAAGTCACGTTGGCCTGAAAAAAAGAGAAAAATCTTCTCGACGTTTCGAGCGAAGGCCCTTCGTCAGGAGAAATTAGTAAACAACTCACATGTGGTCACGCGTATTTATAGCAGAGCTACAATGGGAATCACGTGAACACATGTAAGCCAATAAAAACAAAGTAAACAAATAAATTAATATGTAATTTTAGCCTGTGTGCAGGTGCTGACCCAATTGTGGGTCAGCTACCTGCAAATAGGCAAAGAAACAGGTTATAAATTACTATTTAAATCATCGGAAAAAGGTTAAGGAAAAGGTGTGGAATATGGTGGTGGAGTGAGCTAAATGAAAGAGAATCGCTCATTGAGGCCGTGAGGGTGAATGGTACCAAGTTTGTAAATGAGACGCATTTCTTGTTTACGACGAGTATCGTTACAACCTGTAATGGGCTGAATGGCACAGATTTTCATGTTGGAAAAGGAGTGGTTGGCACTGTTGAAGTGCCTGGCAACAGGTTTGTTTTGCACATTGTATTTGACATCACGAAGGTGTTCAACAAACCTGTCACCTAAACGTCTTCCAGTTTCTCCGATGTAAAGCATGGGACATTTACTGCAAGAGATACAGTAAATGAGGTTGGAGGAAGTGCAAGTGAAACTGTGGGTAATGTTGAACCTACATTTTGGAGCCGAAATTGAAATTGAGGAGTCTAAATATTTACAGGTGTTGCACCTACCACGACAGCAAGAGCTGGTGCCAACATGTGATACCAAGGCTTGCTGCAGTGAGCTGTGAACAACGTTTTCCCGGATGTTTTTGCTATGCCGAAAAGATACTAGGGGTTTCTCAGAGAAAATGGAAGATGTTTCTGGGTCATTTTTAATGAGGTCGAAATTGCGGTTAATGATGTCCCTTACTTTGAAATTGAAGGGATGAAAAGTGAGAACTAGAGGTACTTTTTCATTAGAAATGGTAGCCAAAGGTTCGCTTAAGGTGTCTGAACGGGAAATGTTGGAGACCTTGTGTAAGGCAGTGTCTAAGAGGTGGGAAGGATAACCGCGATTAACAAAAAAGTTTCTCATTTCCAAACATTTGGCATTGAAATCGTCATCTTCACTGCAGACTCTCATAGCTACCTCCTCTTCTCCTCTCATCATCCTAAACACACCAAAACTTCCATTCCTTTCTCTCAATTTCTTCGTCTTCGCCGCCTCTGCAGTGAAGATGACGATTTCAATGCCAAATGTTTGGAAATGAGAAACTTTTTTGTTAATCGCGGTTATCCTTCCCACCTCTTAGACACTGCCTTACACAAGGTCTCCAACATTTCCCGTTCAGACACCTTAAGCGAACCTTTGGCTACCATTTCTAATGAAAAAGTACCTCTAGTTCTCACTTTTCATCTCTTCAATTTCAAAGTAAGGGACATCATTAACCGCAATTTCGACCTCATTAAAAATGACCCAGAAACATCTTCCATTTTCTCTGAGAAACCCCTAGTATCTTTTCGGCATAGCAAAAACATCCGGGAAAACGTTGTTCACAGCTCACTGCAGCAAGCCTTGGTATCACATGTTGGCACCAGCTCTTGCTGTCGTGGTAGGTGCAACACCTGTCAGTGGCGGACTGGCCCACCGGGAAACCGGGAAATTTCCCGGTGCGCCCCCTCGGTTTTGCCGTTTGGCGCCCCCACGGCCACAAGGACAATCGGAAAAAATCAAAAAAGTACATTAAATATTATGAATTACAAAATACAGAGTCGTAAACGTCAAACACAATTGATGAATTTATACGTTTAACCGTTTTCACCAGATGTTTATAATTATTTTTTTAATTTTCGCTTCTGTTTCCGTTTTCACACTCGAATCAATCCGTTGATGGCACGCCCATGCAATCCGACACCATGAATATGATCCGGCCACGCAGGTCATGTTTAATTTAACAAGTTGTAACAACAGGCAGTAGTCACAACTCATATTTACGCAAATGTTTGCATGCTAAATACAATGGAATGGAATGGATAAATCCTCCAAGAAAAGCGGGTCTCAAAATAGACAGGAAAAGAGAAGACAAGAACTTCTCGCAGCGGGTTCTGATCCAAAACAGCGAAAAATAAGTTTTGTTTCACCAACATCTTGTGCTAGAAGTGACGCCGCCGTGGTGACGGAGGTAAATATACTAAATAACAATTTCGCAGTGGCACAATTCTACATGGTTTTGTTGTGGAACGCTGGAAGTGGAATGTTCGATTTGGTTTGGTTATATGAATAATGGATTTCAATATCGAGCTTAAATAAAAGATGCCCTAATTTAATAGTTCATCTCTGTCCGTTAAATCTTTAGGAAGCTAGCTCGGGTTTTATAAATTAATTGAGATACGTAATTAATTCAATATTGAATAACATATTAATAAAATATGTGATATGTTTCAAAAAACGTTCTTCGAGTTGATCAGCTGAATTGCTGTCTGCTGAAATCTAAAAAAAACAAACCCAGCGCCCGCCGTTTGTTGGAATGTTTAATTTAATAAATTAATATTGTAAATTCACTCCCTCTATAATTGTTGGAATGTTTAAATTAATAAATTAATATTATAAATTCACTCCCTATAATTGTCTGTCACTGTTACAAATGATCACAAGCTGTTCTGCTGTTTATAAGTCTATATACCAATAATATTTACATTAGACATATTTTGTATTGCTGTTTACAGAAATAATTCATTATATATGTATAATTGTATATATTACAGTCCCAAGATGGTGCTATCGGGAATCTTGATTTGGGAACTAGCGGGGTTGTTTCTCAACTGGGCGTGTCCGAACGTGGAAACAGTGCTATCAAAACACGTGAACAAATGGAGATCAAGCCAGCGGGCGAAAGCAATGAATTTTACTTTCAAAAGCTTCCTGACAGTACAGCACTTAACATAAAAGTAGCCCGTGTAAGAAACAACTGTTGCCAACCAAGTTGCCGCGATGTTTCCAGTTTGCCATTTGACCCCAAACGTGTCTACCAAAGAAAATTGTCCGATAAAAAATATGTGGAGCGAAAGTGGATAACCATTAAGGTTGTAGATCGCCAGGTTATGGGCATTTATTGCAACGTTTGTTTGGCTTTTTCTGATACAAATTCTTCTTTCACTGACGGTTTTACAAAGTACTCCCATGTATACGAACGAATCACTGATCACGAAGGGTTAAAGTCTCATAATTCCTCTGTGATGGCACTTTTTCATGCGCAATCCGAAAAGGACATTGAAACGTTAGTTAACGTAGAAATGGTTAATGACCGAAAGCGTGCAATACAAGATAACATTCTCGTTTTGCAAAGAATTCTAGCAGTGATAAAATTTCTTGGGAAACAAGCACTACCATTCAGAGGACACCGTTATGAATCGATGTACACTTTGGGTGACAGGTCTGTTGACCATGGCAACTTTTTGGAACTGATTCTATTAATTTCTTAGTTTGATGTCCCTCTAAATAATCACATCCACAAAGTGATAGATGCCAGTAAGAAGAGACACGACAACCTGGAGCGGAAAGGAAAAGGAAGATCTCGAGGACGTGAAAATTTGACGACAATGCTCTCTAAAACTACCGTCAACAAGATTTTACAAGGAATATTGAACAGTCTAAAGTCCAAGATAGTGGAAGAAATTGGAGATCGACGTTTCTCAGTTCAAATGGATAGCACCCAAGATACCGCTGCCATTGACCAAGAAACCATTGTTTTACGTTATGTTGTGGGAGAAGAGGTAAAAGAACGTCTTTTTTCGGTTCAGAATGCAATGGACGCCTCAGCCTCTGGAAGTTTTCAAATGTTGAAAGGCAACCTTGAAGGCAATGGATTAAAAATGGAGAATATTGTCGGAGAATCGTTTGATGGTGCATCAAACATGCGTGGCCAGATTAATGGTGTCCAAAAACTTATTAAGGATGTCTCCCCAAACTCCATCTATACCTGGTGCTATGCACATGTTTTGAATCTTGCAGCTACAGACATGGTCGAAAACATAATAGCCGTTAAGAACCTGATGGGGCTTCTTCAGAGCACAGCCACCTTTTTTCTCAGATTCCTGTAAACGAATGAATGTGTGGAGTGAAGTATTAGGCGCCCAAGCTGTCGGGTCAGCAAAGCTTAAGAGGCTACAGAAGATCGGTGCAACAAGATGGTGGTCAAAGCAGGCGGCTCTTGAGACAATCCTTCATATCCTTGGTAGTTATGATGATTCAGAGAAAGGAACGTTTCTTGTTTTGCTGCCGGTGCTCCACAGTATTAAGACAACGCCAAATTTCAACTCCAAAGCAACATATGAAGCATCGGCATTGTTAGCAAAATGGTGTCAGTTTGACACAATTCTCACGGCCTTCTTGCTTCTTAGGGTTTACAGTATCTTACGAGAAGCATCCGATTATTTGCAAACAAAAGGATTAGACTGTCTAAGTGCTTGGCACATGGTCCAGTCTGCTAAAGATAAGCTTCAACTAATTTCATTTGATGATGTTTATCAAAAAGCAGTAGCCTTCACCCACTCAAGAAATTCTTTGTTGCTTGAAAGCGACTTAGACATTGAACTTGAAGCCGAACTTCGCGAATCAAGAGTTTCCAGGAAGAAACGTATGCCTGGAGAGCTAATCTCCGACATGGTTCCTCAAGATCAGCTTACTCGCTTTCGTGCAGATGTTTTCCGACGAGTAGTAGACCAGATCACAACTAGCATCAACGAACGATTTTCTGTCAACAGCGAACTGATTAAAGATACGGCGTGTCTCGATCCCCGTCGGTTCAAAGAGATTATTGGGAAAGGTGTACCGAATAACAGCCTGGAGAAAGTAGCAGAATTGGCAGGAATAGATTCTTCCAAACTCAAAGAGGAGCTGTTGAGCTTCGCAAGAAATTTTCATTCGCTCTCCCGAACGCTTCAAGATGAATTCTTAAATTCAGATAGCGAGATCGAATTGAACAACGCCAGTGGAACAGACAGCGAGTCTGAGGAACCTGAAGAACAGTCCGCGGAAAAAGTGTGCAATGGATCCTGCAAGAAATGTCTCGCATGTTGCCATCGAGTTCTTTATAGATATTCATTAAACACATCTGCTTTTTCGAATCTATTTCTTGTTTATGAATATCTACTTACCCTATCTTTTACACAAGTTAGTTGTGAAAGAGCATTTAGTAAACTGAAATTTATTAAAACACGTCTGAGATGCAATTTAGCAAACGAGAAGTTAGAAGTGTTCATGCTTATGTGCAGCGAAAAGGACTTGCTTGCCGGAATTACCGTGGACGACATAATTTCGATTCTAACTAAAGACTCGCCTGTATTCGCTAAATTACTTAGTTTGTAATCGAGATTATCGAGTTATCGTTTGATTTGTTTCTTTC